>WIQG01000515.1:0-76960 GCA_014925785.1 Mycena galopus ATCC 62051
TAAGCTATTCAGACCTCATCCGGCCGCTCACTGAACTGTACCGACAAAATTTCGACTTCATATGGGATGAGCGAAGAGAACACGCCTTTGCCCGAATCAAGCGATTGATAGGGAGCGCCCCAGCTCTGCGACCAATTGATTATGCTAGTGACGAGGCGGTCATTTTGTCCGTGGATTCGAGTCGAGCTGCGGCGGGAATGATTCTAGCCCAGAATGACAGCCAAGGGAGGAGGAGGCCTGCCCGATACGGTTCGGTACCAATGAGCGAGCGGGAGTCCCGGTATTCCCAGCCAAAGCTTGAATTGTTCGGGTTGTATCGGGCATTACGCCACTGGCGCCTGTATATAATCGGGGTCAAGGCCTTGATTGTGGAGGTTGATGCGAAATACATCCAAGGACTGTTGAATAATCCTGACCTTCAACCCGACGCTGCCGTAAACCGATGGATTCAAGGAATTTTGATGTTCCATTTTGCTCTGATCCATGTGCCAGCCACTAAGTTTCAAGGACCCGATGCCTTGTCCCGGCGAGAATGTGCAGACGGAGAAGAAGCAGAAAGTGACGATGATTCCTGGTTGGACGATATTGCCTTGTACGTAGGTGGAACATACCTCTCCCACCAAGCCAGTGAACTCCCTTCCTGCTTTCTGACTAGAGCTGGCCAGGAGCAATTCTTGAGGAAGGTTCTGCGATTTTTGACTACACTCGAAGCACCGATATTCGACACTCCTCAGAAGCATGCTCGTTTTATCCAGCAAGCTACGCGATTCATGATCCATGAAGGCAAGTTCCTGCGACGAAACAAGAAAGGCCCACCTTTGAACGTAATTCTTGATGCAGAAAAGAGGTTGAGTATTCTAAATCAGGTGCATGATGATCTTGGGCATCGCGGAGTCCAGCCGGCTTGGGATGTATTGAAGATCAGGTTCTATTGGCCTAAGATGTATAACGATATCCAACACCATGTTGCATCTTGCCATAAATGCCAGGTACGCAGTACAAAGAAACTTGAAATTCCCGTAAAAGTCACGACTCCAGTTGCTCTGTTTCAAACCATTTATATAGACATTATGATGATGCCCGAAACAAAGTCCGGTTTCAAAATGATCGTGGCCGCCCGAGACGATTTGTCAGGCACTTGTGAGGCACAGGCCTTGAAGACCAAGAAGGCCGAGGATTTGGCCGACTTTTTCTGGACCTACATATATTGCCGCTACGGTTGCCCGAGTAAAGTAGTCACGGACAATGGATCAGAAGTGAAGGCAGGTTTCAAGGTATTAATGGGACGATTAAGCATTCCGCACATCAAAATTTCGCCGTACAATAAGCACGCCAATGGGGTGGTGGAACAAGGTCACTTTACCTTGCTAGAAGCCATTGTTAAGTCATGTGGGGGAAAAATAGATACGTGGCCGGAGAAGCTTGATGCAGCCTTATTTGCAGATCGCGTGACCGTGAGTCGTGTAACGGGTTTTTCACCGTATCAATTGCTCCACGGAACTGATCCCATCCTACCCTTTGATTTGGCAGAAGCTACTTTTATGGTGAACGGTTTCCGCGTAGGCATGAGCACCACTGAATTGTTGACTCTCCGTATTCGTCAACTATCAAAGCATCCTCGGGATATTAAACGCGCTAGCCAGACCCTGCGAAAAGCACGCTTCCGGTCTAAGCAGCAGTTTGAGCGGAGGTTCTTGAAGAAACTACGGAGAGAGGTATATAAAGAAGGAGAGTTGGTTCTAGTAAGGAACGTGGGAATCGAAATGGAAGTCAGTTCAAAAAGGAAGACTGATGACTGCTATTTTGGTCCCTACGAGGTAGATCGGCGGAATCAAGGAGGAGCATATATTCTGAAGGAGCTTGACGGGTCCGCTTTCGGCATAATCCCACCGCAGCTTTCCGACTATTGCCTTATATCACCCGGGCGCACTGGTTTATGCAACAACATGACGAGGAGGAGGACGAAGACGAGTCAGACTCAGATGGGGACGAGGATTTCCTCGAGTCTGACGGAGATTAAATGGGCTGGAAGAGTCATGAAGGGTTGTTTTTGACTTTCTAAAAACAGGTACCTCCGCAAATCCTCTTCACGGGTATTCAACGGCGGAAGAAGCAGAAAGCTTAAACTATCGCCAAACATGGGGAGGACATAAGCATATATATGTGCACGGCTGCAGAAGGGCTCTGAAAATCCTTCCTCTGCTTTCTTTCCACCACCACTCACCTACCACCCAGACCGCACCCAACCCTATGCAATCATACCGCCCCGACTCAGAGATATTTCGTCGGTCTCAGATGCTCGGCTACTCCTCACTTTCACGCAGCAGTGATGTAAGTACGCCTAGGTCATTCAGAAAATCTTAATCATGACCATCATGACCTCGTACTGTCGGGCAGAATCTCTATGAAGCCGCACAGAAAAATGCCCGCCAGCGTATTATGAACCTTCATGTCCCCGACGATGCCAGCGTTCTTCCGCCACCAGCAGTCTCTGCCCCAAACCTGGTTACCGATCCTTCTCTCGGTAGCCCGATTACGGCGCCATCCACCTTTTCCCTCAGCACGAGCGAGGCGGACGAAGTTGCTGAAGAAGCTCGCCAACTCCAAGTCCACTATGTCGACCCCGCGATTCCGACTCGAACTGAGTCGCCACCAGCACCATTCCTTACCACCCTACGTCAGCTCCAGTCCAACTATCCTATTGAATTTCACCCGGAACCCACCGAGTTCACGTACATGTCGCCACCAACGACCTTGACACTGGAGGCACTGAAGGAGCTGCGGCAGCGGGAGTTTGTGACATGGAGAAAAATGGACGAAGACATCACTTCTTACCTGGCGTCAGTTCCGCGCCCCTTCCCCTTTCCTCCCCTGCCCTTGTTTGTGTGGGCCAGCAAAACCGAGAACGCTTTCGAGTTGCATGGAAAGCCGCACCACAAGCTGCAGGCAGGAGAAGAGGTGGAGTGTTTTGGAATGTGGGAAGGAAAGTGGCGGTTGACCAGCCGTGTGGAGCGGCGTCACGAGATGAAAGTGATCAGCAGGGACCCTCCAGCCGAATGGGTCTATGTGCTGTGCCAGAACGAGCGGATGCGTCGGGACGCCTGGCTCAAAATGCCGGCCAAACATTTCTTTCCATCAACCTTGACTATACGCCTGCGGAAGTCCCTGCATACCCTCGGGTCCCTGTTCGCTCGGGCCGCACCCACCTTTCCCCGTAAGCCCCAAGGACGCCACCAGGGAATGCGACCACTGCCTCCTCTTACACATTCTATCAAGCGCATCGTTAGCGATACAGCCCTGCCCGCCCCATACGATCTTTGAATTCGGATAACGGAGACCATGCCACTCATTACTTGTTTTTCTTTTAAATACGGTTTGATATGTTACGAATATTCGGTACATTAGTAGTCTTGATAAAATTTCACCAACTCTCGCGCTAAGTGGCTGGGGACAGCCAATTTATTCTGTTCGCCGCGGATGTCACACATGAAAAATGTTTATCATAAAGTGCGAGAGCTGGTTAAAATTTAACAAGCCAATTTTTGGTAGGAAATTGCTACAAAGAATGTACGTGAGTCATTATGAGTCACGCACCCGGTTCCCTCGTGACTCACGTGGGAATGACTCATTCAATATGAGTCATGCAAGAATGACTCATCCAATATGAGTCAGGGTCCCAGAGTATATAAAGGGCCAGAGATTTTCAGTAGCAGGAGTTGACCCCCCCCAAACCGCTGTCTGTAGGGTAGTCAAAATAAATTTCTTACACCTCTTTATTTGTGTGCTTGAACTCGTAAGCTTGTTGAGAGCTGCTTTTGACCTCACATCATACGCTACAAGAACATTTGTTGCAAACACCGCCGAGACCGTTGTTGTTGATTGTTTGGTCTGCTGACTAAGCAGTTACCAATTGAACCATTTACCGCCAAATCCTTAATAAGGCAATTTGTTGGAAGAAAACCGAACACTTAGGTTTCTTTCGATTAACGTCATATCCAAAGGATCTAAGGGAGACTTAATTTCCACCGCACAACGTTAGCCACCTCCGCATGATTCAAACCCGCCTCATGAAGATGATCATTTTTCAAGTGCTGAAGTGTGTGTGGACCCGTAACGTCGAAGTCACGAAGTTTAGTGTGAACAGAGTCAAACAAATGGAATTGTTTGCAAAAGATCTCGAGTGTCAATTGCAGCGGAATCCTGCATGGGATAGGAGCTCCTGGAACTGTCTGCTGTGGGAGAGGTTGGAGAGGACATGCTGGCTCGGGTAGTGTGAGATTGATCGCAATATTTGAGTCCTTGGCCGTTGTCTTCTGTGTAGCACGTGTGCGGAGCAACTATCTATCCTCCTCATTTTCTCTCTTGGAATTCATAGAGCTTGCCCTTGGGCGGGGTTTCAACGTCAACAGCAGATCTGTCATCGTTTATGTGCTTTGCTTGCTGTAAAATACATCAGATAAGTATCAGAAGTGAATGATTGTAAGGAACACGTACCGCAGCTGCTGCCCATGTTTGGAGGTGAAAGTATGTCAAATGGACGTGCTTGGCTGTTGTTTTGTCGGGATAGCACAAAAATTGTTTGCAAGTCCGGTCATTACACTTCCATCTCGCTTGGAGCTTTATGATGAACTCCGTCTGCTCAAGTTCTTCAGGCGAGGGGTCAGCCGACTATAGATAGTAAGTGCATGCACAGATATATGACATAGAGATAGACGCGCACCTTCCCCTTTTTTTCTTTGGGTGCTGCTCCTCCTTGCTCGATGTCTCATTGTCTTCCTCTCCAGGCTGCATGATGAGAACCTGATGCATGGCAACAAAATCACAACACACCTGCAACTCCAACATGATAATCTTCACAGCATCCAGCGCGGTTTTCTTCATCACTTCCGTAAGGAGATCCTTGTACTCGGATTCACATGTCAGGGACATGTCTTTGAACTGGGTCTTGGGAATAGTATAGGTCATGTTTGGAATATCAATAGAGCCGCTTGAGTAGACACCAGTGCAGGGTGACCAAGAATAGCTAAGGGAATCATCCCCTTGATCATGACCAAGAGCACGGACAGCGCCACCAAGGAGAGTGTTCAATTCTGAATCTTTATGGATGTAGATAGACTTCTTTATCACAGGCTGTCTGCCGTTCTTCCACTTCTTCTTGCCGGCTGAAAAAAGACCCGTGAATTCGACAGTAAATTTGAGCCCATGACTATTGGTACTACTGTCCCTCAGTAGACTGCTGGGCACCGTTGTGAGTTGGAATACCTTCATTGTCGTCTTTGTTGTTACAGTCGAGTCGCTCGTCTGGAATACCATCGGGACACGCCCCAGGGCTATTCCATATGACGGTTATTCCAGACGGAATAAATGAATAAAAAATTCGAATAAAAATCATCTTTTGTGCGGAAAAATTCCTATGTAAAGTACGTTGTTATATTAGTTTGAATCTTCAACTCCTCCATCTCTTGTATCATTGCTCCACAGAATTTGTGCAAATAGCTACCCAGCGGTAAAGCCACCTCCAAATCAGATTAATGTTGGATGATTTTTTGAAGAAGATCAACTGCTGCCATTGCGTCTTTCTTGTTGGTCTTGGTGTCATTCATCTTTTTGGAAGCGAGCAGCTGTGCGATGGGCCTGTTTAGGCTTAGGACCGGGTTTTGCGCGTGGTTTATTCGATTTTGGTGGGTTCTTATCCCTGGCATGGACAGCCCGGCTTTTATGTAGTTCAGTAATTGCCGTGAGAAGAGAGTGAAGGCAAAAAGTAGTTGTTTGTGCACACAATGAGAAATTACGATCCTATGCCACTGACTAAAAATAGTTATGGCTCTCCAAAGCGTTGTAGGATTTCCTTTTTCGGGCACCCACGTAATGGAATATCAGCTCCAGAGCGTATTCCATATGCCATATTACGGAAAGTGGAATATTGCCCTGTCCCGATGCGGGATGGGCCCAAAAGCGATTCCATATCGGGGATATTCCATATGAGGTGATTCCACAGGAGCGACTCGACTGTACCGATGGGCGGGTCCATGGTACGGATGAGTGAAGGAGAAGCGAAGGACATGTTACTTGACAGTGATTGACAAAGGCTCCGCCCGGTCCAGGAACCGACACCGGGGGCAAAATCTGAGGCATATGGAATCCATATGCCTTACAGGCATGTCCTTTGCATGTGGTTGATCCATAGGACAAAGGTAATTGACACCTTTGTCCTACGGATCAACCACATGCAAAGGACATGCCTCCTTTGTCCTATGGATCAACCACATGCAAAGGACATGCCTCGGGTTTTGCCCCCAGTGCAAACCCAGAACCTTTGCGATCTCAAAACTTTTCTTTTTTTTTTCACAGGGTTTGTCATTATTTTTGAAAATAACAATAAGCACTCCACGACGACGTCACCTGTCATGCTCCCGTCCGGGATCTTCACAGGCACATTGATCCGCGGTGGCAGTGGTGTCAAGCAATAACGTTGATTGTAAAGGTACAATCCAGCGTCATGCTAGCACTGGATAACTGGATAATGCGACAACAACGCTAAAAATGGGGCATTGTAATTGATTGTTGAGACCTTCGAAAGGTTTCCGAAAGATTGCAATGGCGCGTTTGTCTAGACACCTCGTGAAGCCACAATGTTCTATTTCACATCAATGCGACAGACAAACATTGAACTAGTATATATCGGGAAACACCACCTGATGAGTCCTTTGACGAAACTTTACCCGAAAGTTGTGGCCCCGTCTCCTCAATTCGACTCTAGCATCTCTAACCGGCACTTAACTCGGGCGACGCATAAGTACTTGCTCTTTAACTTGCGAACCTCTTGCGCCCCTCTATGGCGTTCACTTTGTACATTTATTATTCACACACACATTGATGATTTTGTATTCACACACACACAAGTTCGGCGTTATGGTTGCCCTATTGGGTGGCGGTTGGAGATCGGCACCATGCCGGTGATTGGTATGCCTTCCGAGTTGCCGGCAGCATCGAACACGTGAAACATCGCGTGAGCCACGGGCACGTCCACAGAGCCAAGCAAAGAACATGAGTCAGCCCGTTTTGGCCACAGAACTTAGAACAGAGTCCAACAGACCCGGACTATCACCAGATTGACTCATACTCTGATGCATTCCGAATTTTCATGGATGATTGGAGATGATATTGTACTCAAGGGAGGGTTAAAATGACCCCATTGATCCCAGTTGAATGCTCTCTATTCCCCCACACCCCCAGAATTCATGGCATTGGTTGCTAAATACCTCATTGAGGCCTAATCCAGTCCCTAGGCTAGCTCTGGCTGAACGGATGTGTTCTCAGTAAATTTCCATATTGAGTTGCGATGCACGTGTGGGCGTAGTGGACAAGCAATCATAAATACAGACAAAATCTGCTGTCCAGTAGTTATTAAGCCTCAATAATGCATAAAAACCCATTCTGAAAATTATAGCATGTAAAGGACCTGCCTAGTATGCTTGGATCCATTTTTTACTCCCCAGGTATCATCCAAAACTGAAAAAAAAGCCCGAACTAGGCAGAGTTCTCAAGTTCCCTGACCCCCTGAGGCGAAGGCCGGCCATATAAATACTCAAAGAAGGTTATTTAGTCCATTCACCTGTCCATCTAGCCTCGAAACTGAATATCTATGGATTCAGAATTCTCTGTGTGTGTGACATTGATCAAAGAACGGACGACATGTGTGTGAACCTTGAAAATCTGTGCGTGTGCACAAAAATGTGTGTTTGTGAACAAAAACTGTGTGTGTATGCACACAAAATGTGTGTGTGTGAAGAGAAACTGTCTGTGTGTGTGTGAATAATAAATGTACAAAGTGAACGCCATACCCCTCCGTTTAATGTAATTCACAGCTTGGCTTCGCAAATACATTGCTAAATTTCCTCCGTGTTCGGTTACAACCGCTTTCGGCCCGGGTATGTACTTTTGCCTTGATGTATTTGCCGAATATTCAATTCATTCAATGATACCCGGATTTCAACAGCTTTGCGGGTGGTGAGCTCCGACCACTACAGCACCAAGTACGAACGCCGCTCGGACCATAGGAGTGATCCGGAAATTTTCAGAGCAGTACGAGAATCGAGAGTACATGAATTAATTGGATACTAGTAAGCATTACAAGGTACAACTGCACCAATAGTAAGTAGGAGGTGTCCATGAAATGAGTCAGGCTGGTAAGAATTACAAGGCACAGCTGTACCGATAGTAGGTAGGTGTCCATGATCACGAAATGAGTCATGCTGGTAAGAATTACAAGGCACAACTGTACCGATAGTAGGTAGGTGTCCATGATCATGAAATGATTCATGCTGGTAAGAATTCAAAAACAATGTCCCAATGTCCAGGGGGTGTCCATGAAGCTATTAAATCAAACCACAACGTCAGTAAGGTTCAGCGTCCCCACCGCCACAGACTTGACGTGACCGCGTATTTGCACACGGTTCGCAGCAGCAAAGTAGGACGCCCAGATGTCCCCGCCGCGAACGCTAACAGCCTTCGCGTGTTGCGGCTTTCCCGCTGTATATTCCCCATCGATGGATCCGCTCTGGCATTTAACAGCCCAATAGGGGGCGTTCAAACAGTGGGCGGAGCCACAGGCGTGATCCTCCCGCACGCCGAACGCGGGCGCGAACATGCGCGTCTCATAAGCGATCCCCTCTGTCCGCGAAGCCGACGTAACCACGAAGACTTCTGTCCGGGGGGCAAGTTCGAGCTGCATAAAACATCAGAGACAGGTGGAAATTGAAGGACGAGGACGTACGAAGGGTTCGACGTTAGGCCGCCATTCACTCAACTTCTCCGCTTCATCGACCTCGACGAACAGATAGTTGGAAAAGCCGGTTCCGCCGTAGCCGACGTAATTTATGCCAACAGTAGGCTTGGCAAGTGCGCGGGCAAAAATCTCTTCCACGATGGCCGTCTCCTCTGAGGATGCGGGGACCGTCGTACCGGCAGGTAGCTCCATGCTAATCTGGTCGCCGACGCGGTGGGCAGTGAGGATGCCCGAGAGGGTCTCAAATTCCAGAGTGGTAATATTTTGGTCGGCGTCAGGTCGGCGGAATATTGCCTCAGCAGCGGCAACTGACAAAACCAATAGTTTTAGAAACATTTCAGAATGAGGAAAGGCAGACGTACGCGTTCCGTGGCCACAGATCTTTACTTCGCATGTGGGGCCAAACCACCGCAGTCCATAGACAGCGCATCCGTTCTTCGGCGGCGTCTTGGATTTGGGCGGTGATACATACACGACAATCGGTTGATTCAG
Source organism: Mycena galopus ATCC 62051 (assembly GCA_014925785.1). Taxonomy (NCBI): domain Eukaryota; kingdom Fungi; phylum Basidiomycota; class Agaricomycetes; order Agaricales; family Mycenaceae; genus Mycena; species Mycena galopus. The sequence continues at coordinate 9,281 of WIQG01000515.1, forward strand.
GTTATCGTTGATTCTCAGGAGGATTTCGTCAGGGAGTTCGATGGGCAGAAACACGATGACGGCCGGATTGCCACTGAATACGCCGGTGGTGAATGCGTTGAGAATGTGGAAGTCCAGATGGCCTAGGGAAGACATGGTAGCAAGAGGGTGTGAATAGGAAGATGAGCTAGGGCCAGTTATTGGATCGTAGGCCTTTTAAGGTTGATAACGGAGCCGCACACAGCACAGACGGCGTTTCATTATGCGTGCAAAGTGTAATCCCGTTGGTATCGGGTCAGCACTGCTGCTGTACTGCGTGAGCCATCGTAGTGTAAGCTGTTTTCTCGCAGTTCAGTCGCGGCGGCACGGAGGGCTGTTGGCCCAGGTGTTTCCAGGTCCTACAACATTTATCTGTTGTCCATTGGCTCGAGTGTCCGATCAAGGCTCGCTAGCAACCAAGACCTATGCAGGGCCAAAAGTCGAGTTACAGCTGCTGAGCTTTCCAGTGTCCAGCAAGCAAATTTGGGCGAGAAGTGCTGCTCCTTAGTCCGACTCCGACTCGGAGAGCCGCGTCGAAGCGTCGGGGATAAGATTCACCGAGAGACGGCGAACTTGTGCCCACACAAATGCACGGGGACTACAGCTTTCTGTGCTGTGGAGAGTGTACTTACCGTTCCGAGTGGCGGAAACCAACCTCGGCAGTGAGCAGGACGAGAGCAGAGGAGAAGAGGACGATGCCGTAAGCGACGGCGATTTGCGCCGAACTTCCGAGTTACGTAAATTGAAAATTCGCGATCTACGTTTACGCGCATCTTCCTGCCACAGATCTTTCAGGATCCTCGACAGGGAGAAGAGGGTGCATTGGTCTCACTCGGCTCCCGAGCTTCTAGGAGGGAAGGAGCGGAACGCCACAGAACCGCCGCGGACGTCAGATTTTCGGCCCGCCACCGGTGTTCTGACCGTACCCAGCCTTCATCTGTCCTCGTCTGCCGCAATGCCGACACTGAGCTCAGCAAATTCAGGTGTGCGTTTATTAGCCGTTCAAAATGACACTGAATTTCTTTGAATTGTGGAACTTGGGTGCGGATCAATATATTACGTTCTTCCACCATCCAAAAAACAGCTCTACAATAAATTTGAATAAATCAACTATATCTCGCCCATCCCTGCGCTAATATGGATAATTTTACTATTGTTAGAACCGCACCGTCGAGGCGCACATTCCTGTACCTCAAATCTCATGAAATTCACCGTTTTTATTTTTCGCCCTTGTGTGAGTCGTACCTGTCGTTCCCCGCACCCAGGGCCAATCTGGGACCTCGAACATGGGCCTACAGCATGTCGAGAGTAAGGTAGGAGGGTGTTGTCGCGTATGGCGTCCGTGATGGCACTGCAATGTGATCAAATGTGAAATCCCGTCAAATTGGTGGGTGCTCAGAACGACGTAGGCTAAAAATAAAAGTGTGAATTTCAAGAAGAGTTTGAGATAAGGATGTGCGCCTCGACAGCGCGGTTCTAACGATAATAAAAACATGTGTATCGGCCAAGAAATGAGTAAGATATGAAGGATTTATTGTGACCGCCGGAGTGACGTCAAGGCTCGGCAAGCGGCGGACGCCTGGCGGAGTTTTAATGTCCGACCATATCCGGTGGGTTCCGGCCATACCCGGCCGCACCCGTGGCCGCTGACAGCTGTTCTGACCTTCGCTGCTAAGATCGCCGCCTTCTCTCCTCTGCCGAGTAAGACCACTGCACTACTGACTCCTCGACAGGGTGTGGTTAGGCTCGAATGCTGTCGGTGCCTTGCATCGCAATTCTCCACGTGTTAACAGGAAACATGGTCAGCCCCTATCTCAATTCCATTTTGACGGACTCGACGCCTCACTCTCAAAAATGAATCTTTTGCCCGGAACCCGGAACATAGCCTTGTGGAGCGTGTTCCATTTAATTCGCGGCGGAGCAAGTGGAACGTCAAGATTCCCTCGATTCGTGAGCTTCAATACCAAGATTCAACCGCTTACGCCTCTTGACTCACTCTTGACTCACCGAAAAAACTTCAGATTTACCAGCACTACTGGCACTTGTCAACCACGATCCAGTCTTGCTGTGGCCGGCTTACGGTCCGCCTTACAGCAGCCGCTACTATAAAGTCTCTAGCCCCATATCTTGTAATCTCCTCATTTCACAATGGTATCCGCACTTGACCAAAGTTCCACCTTCACTCTGCGCAAGTTTGCGCTAGAGTCCGGCATCACTCTGCACTCTGTCGATGTCGTTTACAAAACATGGGGAACACTCAATGCGGAACGAAATAATGTGATGGTGATATGCCATCCCTTCACGGGCAGCGCCGACGTTGATAAGTGGTCAGTCCGTTCCCCTAACCATCGATGCACAAAACTCATAATTTCGCAGGTGGTCTCCCCTCATGGGTTGCAGAAAGGCCTTCGACCCGACGCGCTTCTTCATATTTTGCGCAAATGATCTGGGGTCGCCGTTCGGAACTACTTCGCCTTTATCTATTGATCCGTCCACTGGGAGGCCATACGGTCCCGATTTTCCGGCTACGACGATTCGCGACGACGTCAAGTACGCTATTTCCGCATGATGCCTTTCTTCTCACCCAAACCCAACACAGACTGCACAAATTGGTCCTCGACCACCTTGGTGTTACCTCCATCGCCGTCGCTATCGGCGGTTCAATGGGCGGGATGACCGTTTTGGAGTGGCAGCTGTGTTTCCCTGGCTTCGTGCGCCGCGCAATACCGATGGCCACATGCGCACAGCAGTCTGCATGGTGCATCGCGTGGGGAGAAGTGAAACGGCAGATTATCTACAGCGACGGGGCCTTCATGGGCGGCTACTATACACGCGATCGTCCGCCCACGCAGGGACTCGCCGCTGCGCGCATGGCAGGTCTCCTGACGTACCGCTCGTCCGACTCTTACGAGGAGCGCTTCGGGCGGCGCATCCAAGATAATCCTTTCCGCTCATCGGCACGCCAACACCAAGATGCACGCACACAAATGTTTGCCGATGAGCAGACGGTGCACCCGTTCTATGCCGCGCAATCGTACCTACGCGCCAAAGGTGCCTCCTTTGCAACTGATTTCGATGCGAACTGCTACCTCCACATTATGCGCAAGATGGATACACACGACATCGCACGCGACCGCGTACCTGTAGGCACCGAGGAATCTGTCGCACTCACAACTTTGCTCCGAAAGCTGCCCCCACGTCCCCTCATTATCACCATCGACTCAGATATATTATGCCCGCCGAAAGAGCAGAAACTGCTCGCAGACGGGATACCCGAGGCGGAGTTAGTGGTCATCCCGTCTGTGGCGGGGCACGACGGGTTTTTGGTCGAGAGTGAGAGGATCAACGCTGCGGTGTTGAAATATTTGGAGCGCGAATTTGAGGAGTTGTATTTGGGATGAAGAGGGAAGCAATGGACGTCCTATATTATATACCCTGCTAATAATATCACCCATTATTGTACCACCCTTTTCTTATTTGATAGTGAGAGGTGTATTAGTTGGATAGAAGAAAGCCCGCTTCAGACTTTTAACCGCCTTAAGGATTAGCTGGTGACCGCTCATTGCTGCTTCATGGAAATTATTCAGCGTGCGAGAGTAATCTGATTGCCACATGGTATTCGGTCGCACCAGCGCAAACTCCCGCAAATTCCACGATATGAGGACAAAGGAGATAATCTATTCATGAATCCCTTTTCATTCATCGGTACTTACTTGTTCTGCATCGTCCGGTAGCGGCTTTACAGCAGCAGGAACGGCAGGCTGAAACCAATAAACGGGGTATCGCCGCTGAATGTTGTTGATGACAAGTGCGGAGACGAGGACGAGAGTCGAGGAAAGGAGGATGACAGGGATATAGTACCATCCGATGGCGTAGACGTCAGAATTTACCGCTGCGAGCAAGGCTGTCGCGCCGGCAGGCGGGTGTGTGGTTTTCGTGATCTGCATCACGACGATGGAAGTGGCAGCAGAAAGGGAGCCGGCTAGCCAGCGGAGTTGGTCCAGGCGTTGCTCCGGGAGAAGAGCGAAAAGCTTCGTGATACAGACACCAATGAAGGCGCTAAGGAAATGGCCCCCCATGAGTGCGCGGGGCTGCGCAAGAGGTGCGTCTATGGCCCCATAGCACAACACCGCTGAGGCACCCTGGCGAAGGCAATTAGAAGACAAAAATATTAGTTGAGTTGTTACGAACGCACATAACTAGCGACTATGAGCGGGACATTGCGTTCCACAAAGTAGTGCGAATGAGTGAAGATGGCTTGAAGGAGCGAAAGACCGCAAAACGCGCCAATGAATGACCACAACCATACGACGTGGTCAGGTTGTTTTGGGGGAAGGGTGACGCGATAACCGAGCCAGTGAGAGATCCAACGAGGGAGACGTGCGAGAGGACTGTGATGGGCGGTCATTAGGGGGTTTTTCACGTTGATTCAGATCAGCAGATCAGGAAATGCCGACATCCGGCGATCAGTCGCACTAACTCTTAGTATCACAAGACGGACCTCCGCTTCGCTCTGGCAAACAGCTGAGAATAAATTGCATATAAGCGTATAAGCAATACAGGTTTGTGAGTAGAAAATTACCTGATCACGATCAGCGTAGCTACGAAAGGATCAAAGAACTTTTAGATCACACATGTAACGGTCGCGGTCCATATGTTGAAACTCTAAAATGGGCGGGAGACCGCCTTGTGTGAATTTGGAAGGGCTTGGGTGAAACCGGGTATGATGGCACTGCGAAGCAAGAGAGATTCCTGTACCTTCAAGGTAAGGCTGATTTTTTACCAGATTTTCGTTGAAGTACGTGAAAAATGGGAAGGAACCCGCCAAACCGCATGTTGGGTCACTCGTGAGATCACGAGAAAACTGGGACGGAATTCGGAGCGAGCTCATATGCAAAAGAGCAAGCGGGAAAAATATGAGCACAGAAAGCCTCGTGGTCAGGCTCAGTCAGTCCACGGGGCTGAAGGAAAATTAGTGCAATGGAGTGCAACACACGGAATGTAACACACCTTTGGTGTGCTCCCGCTCGCATTTCAAGGCTGAGGGTGGCGAATATGGCTCGCGAGAGCAGTTCTTGGAGCTAAAGTTAGGATAGTTGATCCACTGACCAACGAAAGGATGCAAACCACAAGTATCAAGTGTCATGCATATGGCACACAGGTGTTGGGTGACCCCGAACAACCCGAAGTGGTCCAAGGGAACTGCGAGGATCCAACGAAATTTTAGGTGATACTTCACAATGTCGATGCGCAGGGAGCGCGGTTTGGTCGATGAAAAGACACAGCAGTTGTATTAATTCTTAATACTTTCCAGGGTCTTGCGGAGGGCTTGATCGGCTTGCTGTACGCGTTAAAAATGCTATTGAAACTGAAGCGGAGGACGCTGAGGGATGGAAGGACGATGATAGAGAAAGAGCCGCAGCAATGCCGAGCGGAATTGCAGTTGAGTCATATTGGCCTTTGTCTTGATGTTCGGACTCGTTGATTGCAGAGGGACGGCCGTGGAGGACGAAGAAGCTGAGCGAGCCGAGAACGAAGAAGTGCAGAAAACATTGTGATTTTTGAGAACGATGGTGGGTTACCAGGCAGCCGGATTACGCGTGCTGGAGATGGGGGTAGAGTCACAAATGCCAGAGCCAAAGAACGTGGGGTGTAAGAAAGAAGCACAGCGCCTGTCGAGCAGATGTTAACCGGCTGATGTGGGAGGTCGAAAATCAGTCAGGGGTGACGAGGTCCGCTTGATACTTGCAGTCTTCAAAAGCGAATGGCCGGACATATAGAACCACAGAATAGACATTCAACACAGCTTCAGGAAGCAAGACCTTGGCTCCGACAGAGGATTGGGTTTATACGCTCTTAGTGGCCCTGACCGTTGGGATCTTGAGGCAGGTTCGATCTATTCGTTGAGAGTAAGAGGGAGGGCAGTGGCTTCAACGAAAACAGAAGCCCCACAAAGCAAGAAACCAGGGCAGCAGCGAGGGATGGTTGCGAAGTAAGAAGTATTGATGCAGGGGACTCTTTTGAGGTGTAGGGCCGGCGTGGGTGCGGAGCTCGTAGCTGACTCGCAGGCCGAAGGAAGCCAAATTTGGGCAGCTCAGAAAAAGGAAAATTTGACGGCGCAGTCCGTAGTAGATCATAAGTATGAAGGTCCTTATCGGACAAAAGGAATTTTTTGTTTTTGCAGTCAATGATTTGCATGACATCTTCAGAGATCTTCCAATTTCTTTCAATAACTTGCAACTCTTGCGAGATCTCCCAAGATCTTGAAAATTCTCCAAAGAACTGGCATTATTTATTTCTCCCTGTTTGCATTGTTTGACATCTTTGAAGATCTTTAAAGATCTCATCAGTTAATTTTCGCGCACGATCTTCACAAATCTCTCATTATCTCAGGAAGCAATAAGTGTTTTTCACTGACGTCTTGCAAGATCTTTGGATGAAGAACAGCAGAAATTATTTCACACCTACGTACCTTCCAGTGCCCGGGTTCCCTAGTCTCTCCTAGACAGACGCTACAAACATTTTATCTCATACTTCGATTGTTTGTACCCGTGAATTCTTTTGTTGACTTCGTTACCAAGAATTATTCAACCAACCAAATGCTCTGACTATGTCTCATTTTGAGCACCAGTAGCTTGAGTTCACAACGCAACATCGCGTGTTTCCGTCTACCTTCTTGATATGTCTCCAATCGCATTTGAAACGCCTTGTCCACGTCCCCGAGATCGGTAGTCTTATGGTCCGAAAAATGATTGGATCTGCTTTGTACCGGTTTACAGTACTATGGGCTCTATTCGACCCCCACGCAGCGCAGCATCATGAACGTCTTAATTCGGGCATCTCGGTGATGTTTGACTTGGACTAACTGGCAACTTGTCCCCTAGCACCTAGTTAGATCTCACCTCTGAGAGTTGTTTTGAATTGCTTCACATACCTCAGTCTTAACCAGATCCCTCAGCTTTGGTTTCAGGGTTTGACTGGCCCAATCCTTTCTTAAACGTAATGCTCCTTATCCCTTGTGCCTTCGCGCTTCTTCTCTCAGTTTTGACCTAACTTCATCCATCCGCAACTTTCTGTGCTTTTCCTTGTTTGAATCTGCCTCTTCATTTGTGCCTGAACAGCTGAAGGACACGCAGGACTTTCTCATTAAGACGCAGCCAACCGTAGTTGCTGCTGTCTACGACGCAGCATGAGAACTCCTCTCCTACTAGGAGGGCACGTCTTCTCCCCACACTCACCCTCGAATAACTGATTCTCTGTCTAATCTCTTAACGTTTTTGTCAGCAGCTCCCAGAAAATTTCCCCGGCTTCAGTTCAAATCGCAAGTGTAATACCAATTCCGGGGTATTCCCACGCTTACTGGGTGTCATTTCTTCAACCGCTGAATTTTTTCTTTCCTCACTCCCTCTGGTCCCTCTTAATTCTTAGACTTATCTGACTGGCAGCCAATTTCAATTTAACTCCGGGCGTTTGCACTCGCCCATGCTTCTTGCTCGACCCTTTGCTCATTGGAAGCCCAGAAACTCATGTAATGGTGGATCATGGTTGCTTTCCGTCTCGCGCGCACCAGTTGTCTCAAAATTGTTTTTTCCCTATAACAATATTTTTAGCTCTATTAGTTTCGGGGATCCTTAGGAATTGAATGTACATGTAAGTTGAGAACAAATTCCTGAAATTCGATTGAAAGTTCAATACAATTACATAATTGCGAGTATATGCCACGCTCCGCGATGGCCACACCCCCAAGTATGTGGAGAAGAACACTCGGAGATTGGATTCGAGCTCCTGTGCTGATTTCATGCGCTAGGACAACCGTGGGAATAGATGTTCAATCTTTGAACCATGCTGTATCTATCACCCCAACAAGCACCGGACACACTCATATCAGAACGAACCACACGAAATGCTTGGAACCGAGTTAGTCATGGTGCGTCAATTCTACTTCTGGTATGGTCTGAAACCAACTGGAGCAGATGCGCCACGGTGCCAATGCAAGTATTGTCGGCCGGAAGTGGGTTCTGCTGCTTTTCCTCAAGAAATGGGCTGGCAACGATCTGATTTGATCACGTTAGGCTGGACCGCGTCACACAATGGGCGAAGGAACTCATGGCAGCGACGGGAAAGAAGTGCCTCCCACGTCAGGCTGATGTTGTTGCATTAACTATCGAAATGTATGGCAGCATCGCTTTCATCATTTGCGGTATGCCCTTTCCTCCCAACATTCCCGAGTTTTCGGGCACAATCTCAGACATTGAGAACGTAACCGTCTTTCTTTTCAGTGATGCCCCTTCATATTACGGGGCAGATCCTCCCGTCGACGTCGCAACCGAACAGGTTCGCACCCAGGTTGTGCCGCCATTCAGCGTGCTTGAGCCGGAGACAGTCAAAAACATGATCACGGGCTAGCTCTGATTTTATTATGATCACAATTTCAGTATCCGATATATCCTGTACGGAATCAGACTCCTTGCTCTCCCTTGCGTGACATTTTCGCAGCATGTACCCATCACGGTAGCCGATGACGCAAGCTCTCTCAAATCAACAGTCGCAGCAGCTAGGATTAATTTTTTGCACAAAATTGTACATCATCAAAATTAATCTTTTACATGATTTGCTATGCACTTCCCAGCTACCCAAAATGGAATCCTCCACTGCCACCAAGATTAATCTTGTAGGTCAATTTTCCCACCTTTCATATAGCATAAAAAAATTAATCTTCTTCTACTGGCAGCAGCTGTGCCTTGTGAGAATATAATTTTCTCATTAGTCTGAGATTTCATCGAAACGTGACTCAGAGAAGATGAATCTCGGAAGATTAATTGCATGAGAAGATTAATTTCAGCGGTAAAAGCGGCAAAAGGATTGCCCAGACTGGTATTCGAACACACCGCCGTGCGAGGTGGTAGAAGTTGAATAGACTGAGTACATAGTTTAACCACTACGCCAAACCACACATGGTGAACCAGCTATGCATGGCCTATATATCAATACCCATGCTCTGTATATCAAGCAATCTGGACAGAACAAAGGGAAATTCTGTACAAGTCCAGTTCATGTTGTGGAGAGTCTTCGTAATTGCACTACTGCACTATTTTGACCAAGTTTTCAGGTGATGTGTGATGCAACATGCTGAACTGAACACTTCAGCCACTAGTGACAGTGGAATTGACATTTTGGGGCTGCAATAGGCCAAAGAATGCGAAATTCTGACTCTAGAATGAACTCTTGATAAAGATTAAATCTTCAAAGATTAGATTTTTAAACAAGATTAAATCCTCTCAGATTGAACTTTATTGGTTTCCCTGGCCTCACTTACATTGATATGGTGACTCCATCAGGAATGCCTATGGTCCTGCTGGTCTAGTGGGAACAAGCAGTTCTTTGCTCTGAGATTGTGAGTATATTAGTGTCGCAAGTTCAATTCTGCAAGGGCGCACTTTTTGATTTCCACTTTAAACAGATTTAATCTCCCCGAAATCCCCGACAATTAAATTTTCATCCACTACATACCAAATACGGTACTTTTCTTAAGCCATACAAAAACGTGGAGAAAATTAATCTTGATGATGTACAATTTCGTGTAAAAAATTAATCCTATCTACTGATATCACTGCTCAAATATAGTAATGGTCATGTTAAATTCAGGATTAGGTCTTCAAGGATCTGTCGGAACTCCGGAAACTGTCTGGCTTCCCGCGATAGTCATGGGATGACAGAACCCATCTATCAGAGAATGAGCACCTTAGGCCCAATCTTAGTTCAGTCTCGATCTTGGTGCATAATCAGGACTCTGCCTGAAGAGCTTCATACTGCGGGATCATTGGACAATGGAAGGTGCGAGGGGATACATTGACGCTGAGCTCGAGAAATGATTACAACGAGAATAGATACCCTTGACTCGGACAGCAGATCAAAGATCTACAAGAACCAAAAGAGGAAGTAGAGTCAAGTTCCCGGAAGGGGATACGTCTTGGGCCTGTAGGAGGTCCCTGACCCTTTGTTAAATGCCGACTAGTGATTTGGCGGGGCGAGAAGCCTGATAATCATCTGTTGCACCAAGGCGAAGCAAAGTGGAGCTGCCAACTGATAAACATCTAAATCCACTTGCATCAAGGCAATTAGGGGAAGTTTACAAACTTCGCCGTCCCCGGAGGTCTCACGGCGATTCTCATTGTGGCAGAATTTGCGCGCCATTCTGGTGGTTTCCGCGAACGTTCTTGTACTGGCCGAGTTCAAAGATGAGCTTTGACAGACAGCACTCCACAGTGTTGCAGCTGGATAACGAGTCCACCGGAGCATTAGAACGTCTTTCCGCAGCATAGAACTCCAGCTGAGTTCGACTCTCAGTTTCTGGGGAGGCTTAAACGACCTTATCCGTTGCTCGCTGATACGCTGGCATACTACTAATTTCTCACAGCACCCCACCAAGAAAGCATTTCTATTCATAAAGCCGGTTCCACGCGGAAACCCTTCCATTCAACGAACTACGTGCTAATTTTGCACATTACCATCAAGACAATATTCCCGTTAGAAAATCGGTTTCACGCGGAAACAGATCTATTTCAGGAATTTGTTGAGCCGTCAGTGGAGTTGATCCATTTTCAGTTGACTTCTGATGCAGCGAAGCCACGGGTACGGATTTGGGCCCAGCTTTCTTTTTAATCTTCATATGAGGGGAAAAGCAGCTATCCCACCGACATCGACGACTCGAAGACCCAGCTCGTTGTGAACCAGATCGTGGCCATAGCTCCCCCCCTCCCCCCCGTCGTCCCCGGGCGAGCAGCCCAGCCCCCCCACGGGGCAGAACTCTCACTTCCTGTGGTATATCATGAAAGCTATCTTTATATCTATATCTACTCACATTGTAATATTTTGCATGGAATTCCGCCTTATTCGAGTGCGAATACATTCCTAATTTGGTGGTCAGTCCAATTAAGCTAAAGGGAAACGAGAAACCAAACCCGATATTCTGCAGCGGGTCTAGTCCACGCTCAGCTGTCGGAGCAGCAAACGCGACGCACGCGCGCGCGTGCTGGTCTCGGTTGCCGGGGTGTTCGGTCAAGTAGCATATCGAGTGTAGTGAGGTGAATGAGTGAAAATCCAGAGATCCTAAATACTCGAAGCGGCCCGGGGGCTTCCCCGACTGCTCCGAGTCCTCCCAACAAGTTGCCGCCGAGCTCGTATTGCCGCTGCCTCTGCCTTGCAAGCCGTGCGCACGGCGCCTCGTTTTCAACGCGGGACGACGACAAACACGCGATAATGTGCTCCGTTTCGCGCAACGAGGAGGCAAAAACGATGTTAGATAGGCCGAAGACAGAGCCATCAGAGTAGCACAGAACGACAAGGCAGTGCGCAAAGGGTCCGACAAAGACCAGCGGGCGCCGATTCAGTGACAAGAGGCATGAACGTACTCCTTAACCTCCTGCTCACTTCGAAATCAACGGCTCCGCAACGCCTTCCCCGCACACCTGACTTGGAGGCAGCGCACGCGGGTCAAAGACTTCGCCGGTCTAAAGTTATCTAGCCCTGAGCAGCTGTCACGCGTGACCAAAAACAGACGCCGGTAATAATTTGCCCAGTTCACCGCAGATTCAGAATGTAGTCCAATTCGCATACTAGTGAAATACGGATGTCAAATTATGAATTACTACCGGCCGATGAGTAGTACTCTTTCGCTTTCGCTATATGTTATCTTCGCTAACCTCAAAACATCTGCCAACGTCAGTGACTGAGAAGCGACTGACACTGTCCCCGTAACAGCGTGGGCTTGAAGCCGTGGACACTGTGTGAAAACTTGTGGGGCGGAAGCCGTGGTTCTCAGCTGTTCTACTGTCGTCTACAGGACATAAAAGCAACTAGCGTTACTCTCAAACAAGGAAACCCCCTGCGAGCCGCCATGCCCTCGCCACCTACCCCGATTATGGAACTTGCCGCTCTGACCGTCGGAAGCTTTCTGTATGGCACCTACTTGAATCTGTTCTTGACATCCATGTACATTCTGGTTAAGCGTTCAAGAGGGGCTCACGCCAGCCCACTGCACCACTCAACTATGTTTGTTCTGGGATGTACGCTTTTTGTTGCAGTGACGGCAGTGAGCAATTTTTCCATGCCTACCCGGGGACCGCGTCTGAAATTTTGCACTGTAGAATTGGATCATCATGATTATTACCAACTTCAACGGGTTCATTTTCTTTGAAGGTGGCACGGCTGCTCCGGAATATTTCGCGATCCCTCGCCTAGGCATACAAGCGGCACTCTGGAGTACCGCGATTGTCACCATTATACTCAATGATTGCATGATGGTGAGCAATGACTCGGAAGATGAGAGCTATAGCTACTGGCTGACGGAAGTCTAAGATTTACCGCCTGTGGGTGGTCTGGGAACGCAAAAAGGGCATCATTGTACTGCCAATACTAACCTGGGTTGGACTTATTGGCCAGTAAATTTTTGTTTCCCGCAACGGAGGCTAATTAAAGCGCAGTGTGTTCCACGCTGGCGGCAATCGACAGCTGGGGTAAAATCGTCACAGCCAAGATCGTCATCTTTATACCGATTTTCGTTTTCATCGTCATGTACGCAAGCCCTAAAAATCCCGTGCCTCTTGATGAATCTAACTCTATTAAATAGGACAAATTTCTACTGCACAGGTCCAAGCTTGATCTACTTTCTGCATACTCACTGACTGACGTAGGCTGATAAAGGATTGATTGTTTGGAAGATCTGGAGAATCACCAGAATCTGTCAGCCGCTGAATGGGACAAATCTGAACGTGGGTGGTACTAGTCAAATTCTATCTCATACTCATCCGGATTAGCACTTCCTCGCCATGGTCATTGAGAGTTCGGCCTTGTACACGTGCGTTGCAGTACACTCTATTTGATTTACCTCCGGATTAACTTTTGGATTAGAGCATGGGCCCTGTTCTTTGTGGTATCTCAGCAAGAAACCTCTGTTTTGCAATATTTTTCGTTCGGAGTGCATCCCATGATCGCTGGAATCGCCAATGCGCTTCTACAAGCGCGGATTGGAATGGGAAAGACAGTTGAACCTGCGACCTCAGCCATAACTTCCATTCACTTTGTGACACGGAGCACGGCTGCAGGCCCCAGTGCAGGGGAAGTGAGCTGTGACGATGTGGGAATGAAACCCAACACTCTATAGTTTTGAGTTCAAGGAGCGTCCTTGTATGCTTTGAAAATAACTAAAAGTAACACTTGCATCGAACTGCGAGGGCCCGAATGGGTAGACTTCCGGACGGCGGAAAGGATGGTGTGGGACTTCAGGTCCTTTCGGAGTGAAGCACACAATAAGTCAGGAGTTCGGAGGAAGGGAACAAAGAGAAAGGAGATAATTGCACTCTGTTCAAGGGGAAGTATTAACCGTTTTATTAAGATGTACTACCCACCTAATTCATTGAGGAGTGTTTGACAGATTTCACGCGTCAAGTGTCTCAACATGGGGGTTTGAGGGGAATTCCAGTGGTCAAGGACATACGCCCGCTCATCCACGGTCTTAGGATGGTTCCACGATCAAGACCGTTTGATGCAGTGATGCGCCGATGCGCTAGATGACCAACGCCGGCCGGGACCGATCAGTTGAAAGATCTTCAGAGGGTACGAAAATTACCGGGTAGCAGAGTTTACAGCTTCAATGAGATCTGCAAAGGTCTCGCCATAAAACCCACCGCAAAAATTAGGATCAAAAGGGCAAATCACGCTCCTCTCGCAAGATGTTGCGAGATCTTTAAAGATCTTTGAAGATTCCAAGAGATGTGCCTCTTCTTCAAATTTCTTTACATTTCTCGGAAGATCTCGAGGAAACTGTCCAGTGAAGTACATAAATATGACTTTCGTCCTATAAGGACCCTCAAACATAAGGACACTGCGCAAGAACAAAAACAGGCTAATTAAACCTTATGGAGAAGGAACCCAACATACGCAACGTGATAAGCGCCGCCGAATGAGCAAAATCTTGAAGAACCAATAAAGAGGTTCATGGCATAAAGAAAGAACGGATAATCTACTATATAACAAAATGGGGGGGACACAGAAGGTTCCAAACAGAACCCTGACGTCAGAGACCCACAGACTCGGACTCGAGACGACTCGTTGGAACACGCATGCCAAACGGCATGCCCATCCAAACACGACCACAATCAAGTTCAGAGATTTGTCAGAGATCAGAGCGTTGCGACAGCAATACGCACAACGACTTGCCTCATACCAACCTGCTGTTGAAGGAAATAATATGGGGAACACCTTAACTTGCTGACACGCAATATCATTGGAGTTCAACCACAAGCAACTCAAAGACTCGAAGCCCAGGACTTCAAGACAGATTGAAAGGACAAGGATGTCCAGGACCACTGACATTGCAACTGGAATGGTTCAGCAATAATGGTCTTTGGAAGGGGATAGCATTTCACAATATTCAACAAGGAATATGAACCAAATGGGTATAGTGCAAATCAGATTATTATCAGAATACCAAGGAGATACTTGGGGGTATGTTCCAGCCTGCAAATGGGAAACAGCTATACATTCTGAATGGCCGGGATTGAACAGACACCGAGATTAACCTGTGTTTCTCATTTAATATTCACTCATGCGTATGATAAGCAGCAGACGAGACAAGAGGCGTGCCACAAAATTCACTAAGATGTCGTGGACGCGACCCTGAGAACAGCAGGAATGACTGAAAAAGAATGGAAATGCGACGGGGCAGGAAGCTGGGTAGAAATTATTTCCGCTTCTTCTTCAGGTTTGCCTGGTGTTGACAGCATGTAAATTTCAATCTACAAGTTAATAATAACAACTGCTGTTCCATGTGTATGAAGAAGATTCCGAAAGATAAGAGTCTGGTGGTTCAGATTTAAAATCTGAGTACACACTCACGAGAATCGATTTGAAACGACAGGAATGAACAAAGCCAATTTCCAAAAAATAAGATGAGCAGGGAAACAGGTTGGAAGTGTTCAGGATACACGACAGGATCCAGCACAGGATTTAATCAAAGGTTACTACAGCCAGGCTAGCCCGTGAATAAATTCACGTATCGCCTAGTAATGTACATAATGTATGTTTGAACAGCACGGGATCAAACCCCAAGTATCGTGGGTTTGATGCGCACACAACGTCTTTTCTTTCAACTTCAACCATGAACTATGTAAGTATGGTACGAGCCGAAAATTGTTTATTCCTTGTGAAATATACAATATGCTTCACCTGAATCTGTACCAGCAACTATCATGTCGTCGGTGGATTCCCAACACATTATGACGCCCAGAGTAGCGAGATCCGGTGGAAAATGAAGGATTGGGCGGCCATTTCGCACGATTCGAGAGCCGATGGCTGACAGTCTTCGGGAGTCTGGGATTTCTGAAGAGAGGTACTCTTCCCCTGTAACCACGTCGAATGCCCGCCTGACCACCGTTCCCGTTACGGCGTACTGGACAGCGAAATAACTGTCTCCTAAGCCATACTCGATCATCGGCCAATACACGTTCCCTCCATCGATGTTAATTTTCCTCTGTAGGACAACATCCCCCTCCACCGTCTCTCTCAGGGTGATCTCGAGTCCGAGCAAATGGTCCTTCTGCGGCTCCGAAATATGACCGCATAATGTGGCGATCTGTGCACCATTATTCGAAAATGCGATGGCTCTGCAATCACGGTCAGGGTAGGCAAATGGACCAAGCACGGCGCCACTCTGTCCGCTACACTCAACAAGATCAATGTGTTGCTTCTGGTTATCGAAGCCAATCTTCAACCATTAGGTGAAATTTTGATGGAAATAATTTTCTCGGAGCGCTGCAGTGGTGCACCATCCATCTCCCCGGTCTTGAGATCCCAGAAATAGATGACCCCGTCCTTGGACGTAGAAACGAGGCGTCCATTATCTCGGGAGATATCTAGTCCCACTATCTCGGCCTTGTGGCCCTGTAGCGGGGGAAATACAGCACTTCCATCGAATGAGTTCCACACAATGATTGGAGCGTCTTCAGACCCAGAAAAAAAATGTCGTTGGTCATGGGCCAGCGCAACACAGCTAACCGAGGATGTGTGTCTCGACTGAACCGATTCTCGCCGACGGATGTTGTCCAGGCTCCATATCCGAATTTGCCTGTCCTTCGACCTAGAAATGATTGTTTTGTCGCTGGGAGAAAATAAAAGAGCCAAGACAGGCCCACGATGAAGTGAAAGCGGTTCCATAACTTCGGAACCTGTTTCGGAATCCCAAATTCTGATGTTGCGGCGGTGAGACCCAGTCGCAATACGATTGCTTTGGTGCGAAAATGCAACCGCGTAGACGCCTTCATTAGGGCTATGGCGACAGGTGACGAGTGCACATGCCGTCGACGAATCCCAAATCTTCATGGTCCCGTCCATTGAGCCCGAGACAATTTTGGAATCATCAGGTGAAAACGCAACACTACTAACAGCATCCCGATGTCCGTGGAATGTGATTTTCTGAACACCTTGGAAAGACCACATCCGAATAGCGCTGTCGCCCGAGCCCGAAATGACCATCGGTTTAGTGCGAGCAAATGCAACAGCGTAAACTGCATCGCCGTGCTTCGTCTCAGGTGGAGTCTGAGAGAGTGGAAGTTGGGAGTTTATGTCCCATGTTTGAACCAGGCCGTCCTGAAATCCACAAATAATGGTGCGGTCGTCCGGGGCCAGCGCACCACAATAGAGTTTAGATTTGACCTGTACGTTAAACGCAGAGAGGACTTTCCCAGTAATAACGTCGAGAACACGTATTTCGCCTCGAAAGAGTCCGTAGACCAGTCGTCTCCCCTCCGAAAAAAGGACAGTAAATTTTATGCCAAACATCGTACCGTCATGGATCTTTGCCGTTGGAAAAATCTCTGCTCCCGACGATGTATTCTACACTTTCAAAGTGCCATCTACGCATCCAGTGGCGAGGGTGTTTCCAGACAGTGAAAATGAGGACGATTCCATCTCATTTGACAATGAGGTCAGAGTCATCAATGAAGGACTCCAGTCATTGTGCAAGCATCCTAATACAACGCGGATGTCCGGATCGGGTGCGAACATCCTGGAGATGGAGGTCCCTCGGGGACAAAACTGCAACGCTGTCTAGTAGAGGAGGGAAGGGGAGATTTCGATCGTTTTGAGAAAGCCATGGAAAATCGCCAAGCATCATAAAGTAGGATGGACAAGGACTGCGTGACCTTCAGTGTCTCGGAAGAGAATGAGGCGAGGAATACATACTTGATCGAAGTTCGAATAGGAATCCCGGAGTTTGTCGAGCCATATAATTGCGTTCCTGGACTGCCCCAAAATACTAAGCGCCTCCAGCCAGTGCATCAGATGTTTGGAGAAGAATGCGTGAATTCTATCGGCGGTCGGAGGGAGCCTGCAGACATGATGGATCCATGAAACGCAAGCGTATGCAATTGCATCGGAAAGCGTGAGGCGCGATGAATCGTCGTTTGCAGAAATATCTGGCAGCGGGATCATGTTCCTCCTCAATTTGCCGCTTAGATATTTGATGCAGCGTGTCACCGTTCTTTCCCTTCATTAACCGACCATGGCAGCCCGGGATCACACCTCTTTGGATCCACCAAGTAATCCCGAACAGAAGGATGAACAAGATGCACCAGGCCGTTTTCTCCCGTCGCAAGAATGCTTTGGAGACGAGAAATCAGTTTCGAGGCCAGGGAGTTGTCGAGCTCGAGAATTTCGCAGACAGTTTTGGAAGATTGTGGATTCTGTGAAACGATGATGATGGACAATACATCGTGCATCTTTTGGGCAAAATCGTCGCTGTCCCATGGGACAGAATCACGGATTGCAACCGCGTACAAACTATTCAGCGAATGTTCGGCCTGTGCGCGGAAAGCCTTAGAAAGCAGAGTCTGGATCCGTGCGGCGGGGGCGTATTCTTTGATGTACGAGCAGGCAACAGCGGCCCAGACAAAGAGTCCATGAGCGTGCTGCGCCAGGGAATTGACAACATCGGTACCCGCCCATCCTAGAGGAAGATCTGAGTTTTGACTATGGATCTCATCCATCTGGGCCGAGATATATATGTAAATGTCATCGTTGACATCCGGTTCATTATTGAGATCCATGACCCGAAGATTTGACACCTTCTGAAATGCAAGTTGGATTGGAGGGAGTCGGCGACTTGTAATCAAGATGCGGACGAAATCCGGAAGTTGTGGTAGACGAGACAGCAGCTTTAAAAATGCCGCCTGGAAACGCCCGTCCCCGCCTTCATCGAGAGCGTCGATGATAATCACACGCTCCTCGACGGTGACTCTGGCTAACGGCTCAACCAGCAGCTGCTGAAATTGCACGTCCAGGTCCAGTTCTCCGGTTCGGGAGCCTCGTTTTGCGCAATGGCGAATGCTGTCTGCAATATCTTCCCGGTGACAAGCGAGATGGTAGGCAATAGTTCGAATCATGCCGGACGGCTCGGAACGCTCCGCTACATCTCTGTCGAAAAAGACAAAGCTGCCGAGGCGGCCTATGGGCTTAAATGACAAAGATATTCGTCATTGTCGTTGATATGGTGCTTTTCCCACTACCAGCGAGAGTGTGCATCCAGACGACTTTGTCTGCGGATAGCAAACCCCACTCGGTAAGTTCCAAAATCACTTTGGATCGTGTGCCCGGAAAGCAGGTCGCTCGGAAATAAGGATGAACTATTGCCATGGACAATGGATTGAGACGACTCCGCAAATCTTGGTCCTCGGCTATATCTAGGTGAGAAGCGAATTACAATGAACGTGTTGTGGAGTCAATCACCTACAGTTTGCATTTTATCTCGGCGTTTCCAGTGATCTTGAGCCACCCCAAGCGTGACGCACTGAGATATTCTGGTTTGCAGCTCCTCAAGCTCGCCTTGAAATTTTGAATCGGCTTTTCATCGGAGAGTAACATCATCGCTGGTATGCGTTGAGAAGGGGGGAGCACAGAAAGCTATGATGATAGTTTGGTGGTGCAGATCACGTACGGCGGGAAAGTGTGGTGCCACTCCGCCGTTCGAGAAACTTTGGTATCCAAACGGTTCTCCAGGGATGGCAGTCGAATCGATGCAAAAATTTGACTCCTCGAGCCCAGGGACAGTAAGCCAGAAGCACCAACAACTAGCCAATTTTAATGGGATCATCAATTCAAGAAGCTGGGTGAAGCACAGACTGCAGAATTGGACCCGTACTGTACGGCTGGATTCCATAGACTGTGGCGGGCCGCGCATGTTGGATAGGTCGTCAAAGTTTCAAGGAGGAATTGGACGTGTTACAGCCTTCGACCTGCTGTTTTTATTCTCACATCGATACAGCATTGTCGGTCCAACTTGCCTGTGGGTCCATCCTGATCGCGAGGCCGATGTCAGGAAGATACCGTGCCCGAGCGCCGATTTAGTCTCTCTTGACAGACGCTATAGAATCAGTACTAGTTCGTGCCTCGCTTCAAGTTGAGTTATAGCGCTGATTGCGGTGAGGAAAGCCTGCGCCAAAAATATTAGGGGAAGTCAAAGCGAATTTAGAGGTGGATTCTAGACTGGATTCTGACTGGATTCTGAAGTGGATTCTGATGTTGATTCTAGCATCAGAATCCGCTCAGAATCCACCCAGAATCCACCTGATTCCCTGTTTCAATTTCGAGAGATGCAACAGCATCAGAATCCACTCAGAATCCACTTTTGAGTGAAAGGGCATCAGAGGGACCTGGTCTAGGGGGAAAATGGTCAGCAAAGCTGTAAGGACTGCACGGACCGATCTCAGGTGACATCAAAACGACAAGGCGAATTGTTGTTGATCTTTGTCGTGAGAGCGCAACAGCGGCAAATGCAAAGTTAACGCCGACGGACCCTGGTGACCATTGGCATTTTCTCACCACTCTCTTAAGCTTGTTCTTCTCCGCCATCTCTTCCACCATCTCCTCCCTCCGTCCCCCTCCTCTTCCCCCCATTGCTTCGCCGCATGGCAGCAGCAGTGGGCGCCTGAGATGGGGGTGAAACCTCCATCTATTTCAGATGCGCTCAGGGTCAATTCGCTTGCGATATTGGCGCGTGTCTTGCGAAATTGTTTTCAGCTTGGCTTTCGGGATCGAAATTCTTCATTTCCTTCTCCCTTCACCCGAAGGTCTCCCCTACCGATATAGCACTGCTGCTTGACCGCTGTATTGCTTGGGAAGGGTGCGGGCAGGCGCGGGGCCATCGGATCCACTCATATCTTTCTTGCAGACCATTCTCAGTGCGTGCACTTGTCCCATTCTCCGCTGACCTGCGCGCTAGCACTCCGACGTTGCTCTGACTCCTTCTGCGACCGCTTTTGGAGAGGATGTGTTATGGGATTAGACACTTCAGAGTTTAACCTTTCTGTATTTCGGATTTTTGGGAGGTGAGCGACGAATTAGGCCTTCCCAGCACACTTAAGATGAGCTCCTGGCAGAATAAATATGACCCAAATTTTCCCGACGTTCCAGCGGACGCTTTGGCGCGATGTGGCGCCAACGCTCCCGACTGAAATCCTGGAGGACTTTGTAGAAGTACGATGAGTAAACACCTCAGTCACACCCAGAGAGTGGTAAGAGACTCCGATATATTACCTGTAGAAGTACGATGAGTAAACACTACAGGTAGGTAAGTAAATATGCATGCTGTAAAGTAGAATGAATATACGCACCCTCAGTCACACCCAGAGAGTGGTAAGAGACTGAGGGGCGTTGTACAGGTCCGCACCATTTATACTCATCATCACCGAAAGTAACCGGAAATTGATTCACTACTCTGGATCACGTGACCCGAGCTCAACCATACCTTATCACCGAATACCTACGGATGTTGGCAACGGATGACACAACTTGGTTTGCTGGAATTGATCCAATATTGGTCTCCTGAGGCCAGAAAAGATCGGCTACCCATGTTTAAATTATAACATTTTATCCAACGGTCAAAAGAACCTTCACAGAAAAAAATACTCTGACCCTAAATTCAAAGTTGGATGTCCTCGAATAGATAAATAGCCATCTTTCGCGCATTCTGGGACAGTTATATGGCTGTTTGTGCAACTGATGTTTGCCCCACACCGTATCACAACATTGTCTGCAGGATTTCAGGATTAATTGTTGAACAAGCAATTCAAGTGGTAACTTGTCATGCAGAGTACCATGGATGTATGAAAAGACGCCTGAGAAATGATACAGTCACTTTTCGACCAAGGCTGAGCTGTTCCAGGTTCAATTTTCTCAGTTTTACCCTGCAGCAGTTTGGGCACCACCCATGCAGGCATGACATGTCTGAGAAAATGCCTTGTTTATGAGTATCAAGTCACCTTCCTTGAGTTTCATGTCATGGGTTATGTTCAATGTATGCTATGGAATAGTCCCCACTACATAAACCTCTATGTATGCCCACAGACTGAACCATGTGCGCCAATTTTCCAAACACATAGCCAAAATCAGGTGTACCCAAAACAATTGAGGTACAGAGACTATATACATGCTTTTCAGTGCCGACTTCGATATGGATGGCGAGAATATATCTAGATGAGCATTCACAAGTAGTCAGATCCAAAAGATTCCACAAATTTCTCCCATAATGAGCGAATTTCCGGTCACTTTCGGTGATGACGAGTATGGTGCGGATACGATCGACGTCAAAAGTAGAGTAAATATATAGAAAGAGAGACCGTCCGGATTAGGTAGCGAAACGCCCAAAGACCGCAATAGGAAAGCTCACGCATCAACACTCCCCCTGGCGTTGAGCCTTCTCCTCCAATCGAGACCCATCTGCGCAACAATACGCTCGTGGGCAACCCGGGGAAGCGCCTTCGTCAAGATGTCGGCAATGTTTTCCTTCCCGGGGATGGATGATACCACAATCTCGCCCTCCTTGACGCGCTCGCGAATGTAATGGTATCGGATATCCAGGTGTTTCGAGAGACCGTGTGCTTTCGTTGTCTCCGTCAGGCTGATGGACCCCAGGTTATCCCCGCGCAACTGCATCGGGAGCTCCTGCGGCAAGAAAACCTCCGACATCCAGCTTTTCATCCACATTGCCTGCTGAGCTCCACGTGTGAGCGAAATGTACTCCGCCTCCGTTGTCGACATCGCCACGATAGGTTGACGCTTGGCGGACCAGCACACTGGGGCACCGCCCATGAAGAAGATATAACCGGATGTCGAACGACGGGTATCAATGCACCCAGCCCAATCCGCGTCCATGAAACCCTCGGGCTTCAAGCCACGACCACCTGGTGCGTTCGGTACGTCGCATGGGTAGTATCGTATGCCGTAGTCGATGGTCCCCTTGATGTAACGCAAGACTCCGAGGAGAAGTCCCCAGTGATCGGGGTTCGGGTTGGACTGGACATGTCCCAGTGCAGAGCAAGAGTAGGTGATGTCTGGTCGCGTCCCACCGCTCCCCCAGACGAGCGTACCTAGTATCGGTCGAAAAGGTTTGTCGCTCATGAATGCAGCATCTTCCGGGGATAGCGGGGAAGTCTGAGCGCGGATCTGATAGCCGGGCGGGAATGGCGTTGACAGCGGAGGCAGATCGCTGTAACCGAAATGTGCCAGGACCTTTTCGAAGTATTGCGTTTGACTCAATGCGATGGACCCGTCCTCGAGCTTTTCAACCGTTAGCCCCAACAACAACGCCGCATCAACCTCCTTCAAATCCCACTTCGCCGCAAACTCCTCAACAACTTGCTTACTCTCCTCCTCGGAAGACGACGCGCCTAGGACATCATCGGTGTGTGTGGAGGTAATGGTGTAGTGGGGCTCTCGTCGTCGCGTGCGGATGCAGGGGTCGGCGAGGCTCTCCTTGTACCCAAGGTCAGTGTATCCAGCTGCGAGGGTCTTATACCAGATGTGACCGGCCTGCACCAGACCGTAGAGCGGGCGTCGAAGCAGACAAACTTTTCCTTCCTCCCCCTGCTTCGCGAACCCGCGCGGCTGCTTCATGTACACTGGCCGATCCATTACCCCGTTCAAATACGCGCCCGAGAAGTCCCACTGGCGCACTCGAAGCTGTTTCACAGCTGCAACTGCGAAAACCATCCTCACCGACTCCATTCTCGCTACCATCGCCCACTTCACCTCAAAGTCCTTCCCGTGAATCATCTTGTCCCCACGTGCCACGTATCTTCCCTTGTACTTCACCACATGACCGTCACCATCGACCTTGAGGTCGTACACCCACATCCCATCAATCGCGCGCTCCCCTGGAGGTAAGTCGACCAGTTCCCAAACGCCCCGCGTCTCCAGCTGCTCAATTTCGGCACGCATAGCGGGCAACCACTTCTCCGGCTCACGCATCGCCTCCGCATACGATCTCGGGATTGCACCTTTGACAGCGCTCGCAAATGCGTACGGGGACCGGAGAAGAACATCGTCGAACGTCTCCCAACCGACGTCCACCGCGTTCACCGTGGGGTGCGGGTTGTCATTCGCCCAATCCTCATTTGCGCGTGCGGCCTCCTCCTCACGTCGGTCACTCAGCTCAGACTCCAAAAGCTGACGTGTCGGTTTCGGGACACGATTCGAGCATCGCGGTCCCTCAGGGATAACGAGGGGAGGGGCAGCGTTGGGAACATGTGCAGGTGCAGGTGCCAGTGCCGGTTCAGGAGCGGGTACAGCATCTTGCGTTGGTGGGTCTTCTGGCTCGAAGATGGTGTGGTCGTCCGCCAGTTCCCCAGGCGGTTCGAGGCGCGTGCAGTGAGGCACGCCCTCCTCAAAAATTACGTCCCGTACCTGGAAGACTCGGACGCGCGCGGTGTCGTATACGCGATAGCCTCGCCTGCCCATGTACCCCACCAACTTCCCTTTCCATGCCTGATCGCCAAGCTTCCCCGCCTTACCGTCCAGGTCCTTCACCCAGCAGGTGCTCCCCCATGCACGCAAGTGCGAAATGTTTGGTCTCACGAGGTTCCCATCGGCATCCTTCTTCCGAAACCACGCGACCCACGGTATCGTGTCTGGATGGCGCGAAGAAGGGATAAACCCACGTACGTAGCAATGCGCCGCAGCTGCTTCAGCCCAGAAGCGTGTGTCAAGACCGGACTTGATGAGCTGAGTACGCGTCCCTTCGATCACGGTACGGTTTCCGCGTTCGACGTGACCGTGCGCAGCTGACGATGCTTTAGGCACCTTCTCCACGACAACCCCGCGCTCGCTGCAGAAGCCCAGGAATATTTCGTTATCAAACTCGCGCCCGAGGTCGATCCGCACGACCTTCAACCGTTTCCCCGTCTGCACTTCCGCTTCCACCACCCACGACTTGAATGCAGCCAATATCGTCTCCGCCCGTTTATTGTTTAGGAACAATGGCCACTTTGTCGATGTCCCTCCATCCGATACCAACATCATGTAGATGGCACCTGACCAACTCGGTGTCCGCGCTTTCCCCCACAAGTCCAAATGCACGCGTTCAAGCGGCTCCGTCTCATGTGTCACCACGTCGTCAAACGGCATTCGGGTTTGCTTCCCGAAAATACAATCCTCGCAAAGCCTGCGTAGGTCCCGCCCTACGATCTCCAGGCCATCCACGAGAGACTTGTGTGCCATGCGCTCAATAACGCGCACATCGCTATGGCCAAATCGGCGATGCCACGTCTCAAGGTCCGTGGGCTGGTTTCTGTTGCGCCCTGCGATACCCGCAACAATCTCGCCCCTGTCCACACCATCTACCACATCAACCTGGTATAAATTCCGCAGGCCTTCCGCTCGCGCAAGCGTCCCATCAAGTAATTTGATTCCATCTCGGTTAAGGACGTTAAGCCGACCATTTCCCCATACACCATGATACCGTCGCCTATCAAGGCTTGGCAAGGAGATCAGGTTCATTGCGAACTCAGGCGTATGCAGCGCGGTCAGCACCACATTGTGGATGGTGCCATCCTCGAGTCGCACACGAAACATCGCCTTCCCCCGCCCTGCAACCTTGAAACCGCCGCCAGTCGCAGTGTTCCCGACGCCGTCGTCTGCCTCGTAGGTCATAAACCTCTTCCGACTTTTGACACAGGTATCTGACGCCGCGCTATCCAGGAACGTCAAAATGTCCGGCGCATCGTGTTTAGCGCCGGAGGCCATGTATATTTCGGGAGGGAATACAAAGGGTATGGTACGAATAACACGTTCATTCAGAAAGGCAGGACTTGCCCCTCGATGTCTGAATCTGCTGAACGTGTTATCGACCGTGCCCATTTGAGGTGTAATCCGCAACGCACCGTCATCGAAGTAGGTGGCGCAGGCGTATGTGGACATGGGCGACATGAACCCGGCAGCGGCCGCGGTGGGAGGCGCGGTCGCGGGGGGTGTACCAGCAGGCGGCGCGGCGGCGGGAAGCATAGATGCGGGCGTGTAGGCTGCAGCCGCTGCCGCAGCCGCAGCTCTCGCCGCAGCTCTTTGTCCCCTCACCTCCTGGACTTTGTGTGGACGAGGCGCCATGCCCGGCGGGGGTACCCAGCGCCGTGGTCCCTCTCCTTCCTTCCCTCCTCCACGCGCCCAGCAATATTCACGCGTGTGGCCCGAGACGTTGCAGTTGTCGCACGCGGTGTTGCTGTTGACACCAAGCACATTTGGCACAATGTCCGTGTCAACGGCGAGCTGCGGTTTGTACACGATGTCCCAATACGCCATGAGTTCGTTGGTGACTTCGTGTGCAAAGGCCTTCGCCTGCAGCGCCATGATGGAGGACGTGAACTCGGGGTGGGGGAGGGACCCGAGGATGACCGAAATCATTACGGTATCATTGCAAGAAGCACCAATGAGCAGGGCCTCTCCGCGCAGGATGGTCAACTTGTCGAGGTGAGCTGGGAGTCCACTTCCGTTCGCGAGCTTAACGGCGCGCAATTTCTCCATAGCCTGGGCTTTCAGCGCCTCCGACGTGCGTGTGAACTTCACCGTGAGCTTCGCCCACATCTCGCGGCTGGTGTCAGTCGGCAGCAGTCCATGGGACGCGGGCAACACAACGTTCTGGTAAATGATGGCACCGGCCTGCCCATCACGGAGGTCCCATTCCTCAGGTGAGGGATGAAGGGAGTTGACAGGAGTAGGAAGAGTCGGGAGGATAGTTGGAGGAGACGGACGGCGAATCGTACCAGTTGGGTATCCAGCAACGCCGCGACTGCGAAAGAAGCTCACGATGAGCGGGTTCCAGATGGACCAGTTCGACGAGGTGAGCTTCTGCTCCTGCGGGAGCAACGGAGTAGAGGGCGGCAACGCCGACATCAGGGGTATGGGATAGGGGTAGCGTCAACGACAATGGTAGGTGAGTCTCGTTCTGGGTGGCCGCTCGTCAGGGCACCGTATGCAATTCTCTGACTGCGAAACTGTAGAAGTACGATGAGTAAACACCTCAGTCACACCCAGAGAGTGGTAAGAGACTCCGATATATTACCTGTAGAAGTACGATGAGTAAACACTACAGGTAGGTAAGTAAATATGCATGCTGTAAAGTAGAATGAATATACGCACCCTCAGTCACACCCAGAGAGTGGTAAGAGACTGAGGGGCGTTGTACAGGTCCGCACCATTTATATGGTGCGGATACGATCGACGTCAAAAGTAGAGTAAATATATAGAAAGAGAGACCGTCCGGATTAGGTAGCGAAACGCCCAAAGACCGCAATAGGAAAGCTCACGCGTCAACAGACTTGGCGAGATTGAAGGAGTTGGCGCCAGCGGTGGAGATGCGCGAAAACATGCTCGTCGCGAGGGTCTTCGGGTGAGTGAATCCCTGCATTCTTCTTGATCCTCGACGCCTGTCCACTCACAAACGCTACGCCACCTACACAGACGGGACTACGCGCCGATTCTGCTGAGTCTCGCTCGACCAGGGTTCCATACTCTGTATAGCGTCTGGTGGCCGGACATCGCGCACCTGGAGCTGCGTGGCGAGGAGTTATAGGCGGCAGAGTCGTCGCCGCCACGCATTGTATTTTTAACATTTTGCGCGTATAGATGAAACCATTACTTCCTACCTTTGCCCATTATACCACTCTGAGCTCTGCGACGTCCGCGCCTCCCCAGGCCTCGTCGCGCTGGCTGCAGGATTGAGTCGCCACCTTGCGTACACATTCGCACCACCGTGTCGAGCGCGTCCAGTTTTTGTGGTTGCTCATTTTAAAGCTGATATTCAGTTCCACCTCCCTCGGGCGCACATGCCTCCCTTTTCGCCAGACGGATTGGATGCATTTGTCTTCACGCTATTGTCGGCCACCGGCGTCTATTTACGCCACACCTGACACGTGATCGAGAGGCGGTGCGAAACTGTGAACGAAGGGTCGTGAAGTAATTTCAGTCAAGCTCCATATCGGCAGAAAATGAGCTCACTTCATGCATCCATTCCATCCCTGTATTTGCGCTCTTTGTTCGGGCGTTTTTTCTTTTTAAAAAAACCGAGGAATAGCTTTCCGTGCAGTAGCTCATATTGGGTGTATCCTCAGTTGGGCAGATAGCGCGGAGGCGCAACACACGAGGTTAAGCCGATTGCACAACGTCCCCGAGTTATTCCAAGGATCTGAGAGCAAAATCATCCAGATGAGCGAAGAATATCTAGGTCTTGCGAAATCGAAAAGCCAGCGGCAGAGGTTCTTGAAGGTTGGATGCTGCCCGAGCAGAGGAAGCCAGGGAACCCCAGAGTAATCCAGAGGATATGCATATAGTGCCCACAGAATATTGACGCCACGCCAATCGACAGATAGTACGGTGGCAAATCAGGTGCGGCGGCCACCCCACGAGAAGAACGACCTAAGGACAAGTTGACGAGTTTGCTCATCAGAGGGAGCCAGCAAGGACTTTGGATATTGACGAAGAAGCATGCATGTTCTAAGGAATAGCGGCGCTACGCCACTCGACGATCGTCGCCAATTTGATTTGCGGAACCGTTCAGTAAAAGCGCCGAATTCCGTTTTGATGACCAGGAGACAACCAATCTGAAAACAAATGAGTGAGGCCACGGGGCACGATTCGAGGAACAAGAAGGCTTGAAATAAAGATGGAAGGAAACACAAAGGCGTTTAGGCGAAAGAACAAACGCAATCACAAGAACGAACAAATCCCCAGTATCGCCACGAATCTAATGTGTGGTAAGGCTGTGAAATACCACCATGCAATGCGTCCTATCGACTCACCCTCACTCACAGAAAATTTTCGAGTAAGCCACAGTTTGTACTCCGAGATTCGCAAGTGAGACCTAGTTTTCGGGAAATTGCAGTTAGCATTTGCAGGACTGCGGTCGAGGGCCGAACTGCAGTGGTAGAACGGTGTGGTGTACCTATATTCTAAGATATGCTGCGTGGCCACGCGGGCAGATCACCGTTTCAGGCTACCAGGGGTGTCGAGCCTGACGGACTTGTTGGCGCGCCCACCGGACACGACTACGCCAGTTTCCCAGCGTGTCCGAGAGCGGGGCAGGCAACAGAGGGAGGTAGATTCCTCCCAAAGCTACTGGGATGCATTTTCGCAGTTATTCAATCGCAGCAGAGCACCCGTCCGGGCGATTGACCGTCCACGAAGTTTTCCATCTCGAGAATCAGCACCAAGAGCCTAGGTATGCCCGTATACAGCATTAGTGGTTGATAATTAGTAGTTTGGCCAGAAGGACCCTGTATCCCGTCTCGTACCTGGTCCTCCTCAGCAAAATGGGGTCTCTCATTCTTGAGTGGCATCCTCGCGTCGTAGTCTATTCGAGGTGACTGGGCGGGCAAGCCGCAACATACAATGCTTACAACCCACTGAGTCTACACGAACCATCGAGGTCGCAAGCTCTTTGTGCAGCGATAAACCGTAGAGGGGGGTAAGTCGAGGCAAAGAGCTGGATCAGATATGGCCCAAAAAGATCGGTGGCTGTGCTCGCTACCGAGGTTCCATACCGCACGATTTTCGGCAGGCAATAATGTGCTTTGCGCAGTCTGACTAGGGGATTATGGCATTTCAAACGTCACATTATTCATTTTGGGAATTTTTTTTTGGGAGGTGAAAATTTTTTTTGGCCAAGTCTCAGATCACCTTTATACTACATACCTACATACTAGGGGAGTACAGTATGCTCAATCTCACAGGAATAGAGTGTCAAGTGCATGGATCAGGCTCAGAAAGCAACTTAGGCCCAGCTGGCCGACCGGCTGACCTTGCACAGCCACTTGGTCCTGTCCGAAACCTCTTTTGCTCTTAACTCAACACCCTCTCAGCTGCCCTGCTTAGGCAGGTAGATGCAAGTAGGAGGGAGGACCAGAGATCAATATTAACACCCATAGATAAAGATGAGCCACTGTGGCTTTTTTTTTTTTTGGTGGTACATATATCAACAACTGCAGACTTAAGGCTGACAATAGCAGTGAAGTATACATCATCTCCAATACTAAACTTGAGCATTTCTGTAAGTGTCAGAAATCCAATAAGATAGGAGTGTCACTGTCACGGCACATGAGTGTGACTGTACGTGGTCAAAAACACACCATGGTGGTCTGTTTTTGACCACGTACAGTCACACCCCATGTGCTGTGACAGTGACACTCCTATCGTATCGGATTTGGGCTTAGGCTTCATCTGCCTCCTGTTACTCTGGATCCCATGTTTGGGCAAAACAATGAATCCTTCCAAATTCAAGGACACCACCAGTCTTTGGAATCTCATTCACAACATGACAGGACATCAAAGTGTTCCTCAACAACAAGAGGATCACAAATATCAAGACTTTCTAGGAATAAATCTGCTGTACCTCACCTCAACTGTGCAGAATGCCAGCCCCCAAGAGACCACTGTTCATCAACAAAAGTTGCTGTTGGGTTTCGGACAGGACCAAGTGGCTGTGCACAGTCAGCCGGTCGGCCAGTTGGGCCGAAGTTGCTTTCTGAGCCTGATCCACGCACTTGACACTCTATTCCTGTGAGATTGAGTGTACTGTACTCCCCTAGTATGTAGGTATGTAGTATAAAGGTGATCTGAGACTTGGCCAAAAAAAAATTTCACCTCCCAAAAAAAAATTCCCAAAATGAATAATGTGACGTTTGAAATGCCATAGGGTATGACGTTCCAAACGTCACATTATTAATTTTGGAAAAAAAATTAGGTTTTGAAAAAAAAAATTGGGGGCAAACCTCAGAATACCTCCATACTGTATACCTACATACTAGGTGAGTGTATGAAGGCCATCCTCAGAAGAATAGGGCTATTTCCCAGTGGAACAGGTGTGTAACGCAACTTCGTACCAAAGCATCGGCATCATTGACTGGCGATCAATGACTCATCGAGTCAAGAGGTCAGCGATCTTTTGATCGAGCACACCGATCAACACACGTGACGACCCCCCAAATCGGGAAAGGCCATCAGTCCAGCATCAGTCTACCATCACTTTCACCACTTGCTCGCCACGCGCACTGCGACACGTCGTGAAAGTTTGGCAATTGAGAATGGCGGCATCAGTTGGCGGCGGCAGCGGCGGCAAGTGATCAAGCTTTGATCTACCATCAATTTCACTTATGTTTTTCTCTCGTCACCATGAGCATGTTCTCCCATCGGCTGGCTGCTGGGGTGACCTTGACACCGTCCATTTGGCTCACGGCACCTCGCTATTTGCTCTCCGAGGGCTGACGCGCTGTGGTATATCTTGTGCTTTTTTGGGTGACCTCCATTTGCAAATCAGCCGAGGAGTCTAGGGCTTGGTCTAGGGCGACCATCGCGCCACTGGTCATAGAGCTTACACATAGCATTATCCTTGCCGTGTCTCACTGCCGAGACATGCCGTTGCGCCTATTGATGTTGACCGCGTCAATGACAGGGGACCTACATGTAGTGATACACATATGTTGCTAGTAGATGTGACTACTATACCATACAAAACCATGGGCCATTAATCCCAGGTGTGGGCCCTATGGCCAAGAGACATTCGGAAAGTCCCCTGTCTAAATTTAGCAATTTGATCGACATGCTACTGCCATCAAGACCGGAAAGTTCCGCCGCCGTTGCCGCCGCCATTGCCGCCGCCGATCACCCCGCCATTCTCAATTCCCAAATGCTCTCGACACGTCAAAGTGCGTCAGACGATTACGACTTCATCCTCAGGGGTGTGTCTTGCTACCCCACTGGCTCTCACCTTGCCAGAAAAAATCTCCTAAATCACCCCACAGCCGAAAAGGCATAATCCGTCCCAAAGTTCTGATTTACATATTAATCCAATTAGCCATGACCTGTGTATGTATATAGAATGTATCTGTGCTGGTACTCCTCATTTGGGAACTTGCGAGGACTCAATATGATCAAGTCGAATTTTGATATTCGAAACTTTCAGCACAATATATTGTCGGGAGCTTCCCTGAGCGAGATTAATATCTCAGCCTGACATATTCCTTAGTTCATCCCTCCCCTATTTTTTCACTAATTTCTACTCTGTCCCCCCGACCTGTGTAGCATTAGGCTAGGACCGCGACGCTGTTCTCGGAGATATGCCCAAATGCGGTCAGCATATGCAGCACTGCCTTCACGCGAGATCACTTGTGTCCTCGATCAAGAGATGGCTCACGCCTTGGTTACATACTGGGAAATAGCTCTATTCCTCTGAGGATGACCTTCATACACTCACCTAGTATGTAGGTATACAGTATGGAGGTATTCTGAGGTTTGCCCCCAATTTTTTTTTTTCAAAACCCAATTTTTTTTCCAAAATTAATAATGTGACGTTTGGAACGTCATACTAGGGTTCGTCAACTCGAATCCAAAAAATATCGACGCAACTACTAATTTTTTCTTAGTGGAGTGGAAACATCAAGTTGCTGACATCGGACAGACAAGTATGACGGTCCAAACGTTGCATAAATCAAAATGTAACTTTTTTTTTGCTTTCCAAAACTTTTTTTCCTCAGAAGCTCAGAATGCCTCTAGCCTACATTCCTACATACTAAGTGAGTGTAGTAATCTTCCACTCAGAGGAATAGAGGCTTACTTGTGTCCAACTGGTGTGAGACGCCATTTCGGGCCAAAGCGGCCGCCCTTGCACAGCCACTGATTGGCAGATGTCTTCGCCGGTTGACCAATCTATTGGTGATCTGAACATAGAGCCTAATAGAGGTAGCATTGTCGTCGTTCGGAATGGTTCCTTCAAAATAGATACAGTACATGCATGGTTGAGTGGCAAGCAATTACAAACCCTAGAGGATTTGAAAAAAAAGAGCTATTAATGATGTCAACTTCCGTTTGAACTACACCACACCGGCACGCACCAGGCCTTGTAAGTGATGTCAACAGCATAAAACCAAGTTATTTAGGGAAGAGCTCTAAAGTTTTCCAAAGTGTAAATGGTTTGTGACCGGGATGCGCGCATTGCGCGGGGACTCGTTTTTGATGGATGGGATGTGCGATCTGCCAATCAGGCGGCTGTGGAATGTTGGCCGCTTGAGGCCGAAATGATGTCTCTCAGCAGTTGGACCATTGGACTCAAGTAGGCCTCTATTCCTCTGGTAGTAAAGTTATTACACTCACCTAGTATGTAGGGATCCAGTCCAGAGGCATTCTGAAGTTATAGAGAAAAAGTTTCTGAAAGCAAAAGAAAAGTTCTGTTTTGATTTATGCAACGTTTGGACCGTCATAGACAAGTGACCTTCAAGTTTCAGTTTGTCGCGGTCTTGAACGTGTATTGTACGCGTTTTTCCATATATATAGACTCAAATGAATTAATTGAGCGTCGACGCATAAAATTGTGGCCCAAGACGCGTTTTTGAGACGTGTTTCGGTATTTTGGCGTGCCTCACGTGATCACCAACGTTTTGTTGATGCTGACTCAGGTCCTCCGGGTTCTTTGCTCTTCACCTCGATTCGCCCGCACTTGGCTGGCATTGCCTTCAAAGGCTTTTTTCGAATTTAAACATGACCGCTCTGCCGGGCACCCAACCTGCGACGCCCCTTGCCGGTTCTCGGAGGTTGCTTCAGTATGCTACATTTGGCCTTTCAAGTTTCGGGCCCCCACCGTCAACCCGATAACGATTGCTGCTGTCGACTCTGCAACATCTGGGTCATACCTTTGACCTTTCCTTATCATGCTCGGTCTCTACCCGCTGGTGCGCGATTCGGCATCTTTTTCAAGTTATCTGCTTCCAGCCGGAGGTTCTCAGGTCACTTCAAGCGGTTCGACTCGTGTATCCAAGTCTCTCTCAATCGGTCACCAACCTAAGAGACGACGAATTTTTTCGCCTATGAGCAATGTGCTCGTGTTATGCTTCGAAGTCCTTCTTGGCCGTATCGGGATTCAGGAAACCAGAGGCTGCACTTTGTCCGCCTGACTCACGAAAACGACAGTCCTAAGGCCTGACCGAGGCGCTGTATGTACCGCAGGCGAGCGCCAATCGAGATTCGCGGGCGTCGCGCGGAATACTGCTGCCTCATTTCACTCAGGATAACAAAACGATCACTTTGCGCATCTTGCCCTACATTACCCTCTCTCAGAACCATCGGATCGACATCCTCATCACGACTACGGATAAGAAATGGGACCTCCCAGATGAGACGCATGTCGCTTCATGGCTGCATTCCTCCACTGACGATCTACCACCATGGGAGCGTTCCTCTCCACCTCTGGCGATCGGCCCCGTGTCCGTCTATCTTCGCAGCCGCCGGCTCACTACATCGCTCTAGACCTTGGACTCGTCTCCGCACCATGGACCTGGAGAGCTCACGTCCCATACCTAGGGCGCTCGAATTCGGACCGCGGACGCCGACCGCACCGAGACCCCCCGGCACTATATGACACCAGCACCATCCGCCGCCTCCCGCAGTGCGCGCAGCGCAATCGTTCCCCTCCTCTCCGCGCGCGCCCCAGGACAACGAGCGCACGTACGGGGCCCAGGACACCCCGCGCGCACAAACTGATTAGTATCGTGCACTGCCTCGTGCAGACAGCCTGGGCGCCCCACTCGCGTTTGCCCGCCTGGCTGACGAGGACCAGCGGGCGCGCGCCTGCATCTACTTTCAGGGCTCCGCGTAATGAGGTCGTACTCCTAGTCTGATGGAGGGGTGCCGGACGTATGAGCGGAGGCGATCGGCGATGCAGGTCACGATCCATATGGCCGCGGAGACTGAGGCGGACGGAGTGAGCGGGCCGCTGCTGCGGACAAGGGCTTCGACCTACTGTTGCCGCCTTCGCATTCGATTGCTGGCCGGGATGACGAGGAAGCGACGACGGGTCATGTTTCGAGGAGCGATTGCTTGTGGGGGAGAACCCAGATCGGCCCTGCATCAGCGGCCTCTGGTCGCACGTACGCCCTCGTACTTCTGGGCTCGGGCGCCGCGTCGACGTCTAGTCAGTCCCTTCAGCATCCCCTGGGATCCTTTCATCGACGCCCACGTTCGACGACCTAGGGGGGACGTATGCACAACGCGCTTCACCAACGGCAGCCTCGTGCCGTGGGGATAGTAACCCTGCTAGCCTGCATACACGTTGCCATTTCCGGTGTCTGCGTCCCAAGCCCACGCGCCGCTGGAGGCCTGGTAATCAACACTCCTTTCCTTTCTTTTTCTCTGGTACTGATAGCTCGCTTTTCCCTAGATGCGCACCTCCCTCGATACGTGAAGTGAGCCGATTTCCTTCATTCCCGCATCGGGCGCTTACTTGCCGAATTTGAACAGATGTTTCAGACGCCCTTGGACAATCGACCAAGGTTAAGCTTCCTCCGATTCATTTTATACAAGTACTCACCGAACCTTTAGTCTTCGGACGTCGTGCAGCGGATGTGGTAGCACCTGATTTCGTTTTTTACGAATGTGTCTATTTCGGTCCGACGCTCTACCCGCCAGACCCCTCGGACGTCCTTCGTAACAATCACCCCTCCATGGTGCGCGCAACTCTTGGTGCACGCTTAACTATGGGATCTTTCAGGTCCTCCGGGCGCTGCCCCTTGGCGCAGATGTTTTTCGTCGCCCTGGTCATGCTAGCCCCATGATCATGATCATTGCAACGGTCTACACGCCGACCTGATCTTGTATAGGGCATGAGGTTTTACCAGCGCTTTTACGAGGAGAAAGGAATCCTCCTTTCGGCTTATTCATCGCGTTCTCTTTTTAACCTCGGAGTTATTTTTATGGTCACGGTCGTGTTTTTAATGGCTCTGACACGTCTGCGCGACAAACGAGATCATGCTTTGCCGAAGTTTGCCCGACAGATGGTCAACTGAAGAAAACCTCATCACGGCACACTGTGAATCGAATACCTATGTGGCGACCGTTGTGAGGTTGCGCCTAACGCATCCGTTCAGTCACTGGTTCACCCGCACCTAAATAGGATTGATTTTTATTGGTCCGCCTGGCAAAATGCCGGCGAAATTCTCTTTGTTGTGGATATAAAGTATGACGACTCTGAATGCCCTAGCTTTGAACGAACTTTATCCGGGACTGAGATGCGCAGCTTTTTTGTTTCGTTGGCCGCGCTTGTCGCTCTAGTGCCGGTGGCAATTGCTCAATCACCCATTTACGGCCAATGTACGATATAACTTTAGTGCTCCATTCAAGTTTGCTGACTTGTCCTAGGTGGAGGGTTGACTTGGACTGGACCTACGGTATGAATGGGTCGGCGTTTGTGGGATCTATTCTAATTTCATATAGACTTGCGTAGCTGGGACCGTGTGCACTTTCGGGAACGCCTACTATTCGCAATGTCTTCCGGTGAGCTTGCCTTCTTTTGATAAGTTTCAATCCATGCACTTCATTTATGTTTGAAGGGAACCGCTACTACGACAACTTCAACAGGAACTACGTCGACGGCTCTTCCCACTGGTACATCCACAGCGAAATCGAACACCGTCGCGCAAACACTCGGCGGCAAGCTATACTATGGCTCGTGCGTCATTTTTATAGCTTTGTTCTTCTGAATCCGCCTTAAAGTTGATGAATTCAGTGCGACCGATAACCCGGAGTTAACCAACATACCATATGTCACACTCCTCAATGACAGCACTCTATTCGGCCAAATCACCCCAGGAAACAGTATGAAATGGGTTCGAATCATCTCCCGTTATATACCAAAGTATTCTCAACCTGATTTTCAAAGGACGCAACTGAGCCAGAGCAAGGTGTGCTATGTTTGTTTTTTATTGGGGAAGTGCTGACGGCTTATCCATAGGCGTCTTCACTTTCGCCGCCGTGTGTTGTTCGGTGTTTCGCAGATTACCTTTTGAGCTCATTTGAATCGGCAGGGAGATGTTATAGCGGACATGGCAAAGGCAAATGGTCAGCTCCTGAGGGGGCACAACTGTGTCTGGTATAATCAGGTAAATCTTCCTTCAGAGTCCACGAGACAATCCTTGAAACCAATCGACGCCAGTTGGCCCCCTGGGTCACTGCCACCAACTTTACCGCGGACGAACTTACCAGCATCTTGCAAGTTCATTGTGGGACGGTGGTCAGTACAAGTCTTTCACTGGTTACATAAATTTCAAGATTTCGACTCACTAGGTTGGGCACTATGCGGGTCAAGTGTAAGTCTTCTCTTCTCGGCTATTCGATCAAACTGCTCATTCAACCTAGCTGTGCGTCGGCACACCGTACGCTCCAGATATATACTGAATCCTAGATCAAAGACTCCTGGGACGTCGTGAACGGCATGTTTCCTCTTGATTCATGGGACTTTCTTTGACCTAAATTCTTGTAGAGCCCTTCAACGATGACGGAACCGTTCGTGAATTCGTTTTCTCCGAAGCCCTTGGTCTCCAGAGCTACGTTACCACTGCCCTGGTCGCCGCCCACGCAGCCGATCCCCTCGCGAAGCTCTATGTGCGTACGCGCGTTGAATTCATATGTCTTCTCTCATCCTGCACTCTAGATCAACGACTACAACATCGATTCTGCTGGAGCAAAGTCCAGCGCAATGCAGACCCTCGTCGCCTCGCTCAAGGCCGCTGGGACACCCATCCACGGCGTTGGCATCCAGTCACACCTTATCGTCGGCGAGGTCCCTTCCCAAGCGGCTCTCATCTCGAACTATGAGGCATTTACCGCCCTGGGCATTGAGATTGCTCTTACGGAGCTCGACATCCGGATGACATTGCCCGAAACTCCTGTACGTTTCCTCACAGTCGCCTTTTTTAGTGCTAAGGGTGTTTTCATTTTAGGCTTTGCTCGCCCAGCAACAGACGGACTACGAAACAGTCATCTCCGCGTGCAAGGCTGTCGTCGGCTGTGTGGGCGTTAGTGTTTCCCCCTCATGTGGCGCCGCGGCTGTTGATACTGACCTTTGATTATCGTACACAGGTTACAACCTGGGTGTGCTCTTTCTTTGCCTGGTGATATGCGCTAAACAACGATGTTCATCTTCCAGGACTACACGGACGAGGTGGGTCCTTTATTTTTGGGCAGTGCAAAATACCGATTTGCGCCCAGTATTCTTGGATTCCAGGTATACATCACTTTGATCATTATTTTGCGCTGCCACGGAGCTGAACTGCGTACAGGTACATTCCCCGGACAAGGCGCTGCACTTCCTTGGGACGACGTACGCGATTTCGCTGAAGATTTGTCTCTTCTTTTCACATTTTTTTTCGACGACAGAACCTCATCATCAAGCCGGCATACGATGGAATTATTGCGGGTTTTACGAACTGATCGAGTCGCGCTCAGCCGTATTGAGGGAATAATATTGTTGAGTTCGGGAGTGCCGATTCATGTAATTGGATTGCAGCTAGGAAACTTCTATCCAACCCTCCCTTGTGTTGTTGATTTTCCGAGCGATTCAATGAAGCTGTTCCCCCTCGTCTTCTCCGTCCCACAGCACTGTGTTTAGTATGATCCTAGTTCACTGGGGTTTGGCACGGTTTGGTTGCGCAAGGGAATTGGTCAAAGAGTGCGAAATTTTTTGACTTGCTTCGCGGGCAGAGGCTATGTGGGTCTTTTGTGGTCCATTTAATCCTTCTTCTTCCCCACCGTCGAGCCTTCGGCTTGTCAGCTCGTCTGCTTTTCCTTCACATTATTCCTTCTGACGTGATTTCCTTTAGACGTATGAGGGTCAAGACTCAACCGCGTTGTGCCCACATTATCTCAGCCATAACGTTGGTAAATCCCCAATAAGGCAGCTTAGCACGTCCACAACATTCTTCAACTTTCATTTCCTTGTTGCCCAAGCATTGATGCTGTTCATCTCTGCTAACTCACATGTGGGGCAATCCATCTCAATCCGCTTGCCAATTAATCGAATCTACACAAATCAGTTCGCATTCGGAGCAGCAGTGCCAGCACATTCTTGGCGGCATGAACAACCCCAGTCGCAACGGAAGCGGTGCCTCTCACGAACCACAACCATTGTGGGATATACTCTTGAGGTGCTCTTGAGGACCGAGGTTGTCCTTGTGTCGTGCCTGCGCTCTTTCACGTGTTTCATTTTTTCTTCCTTCTACTCAAACTTGTCACTGGCCATCGTCAAAGGCTCCTAGCGTACAACCTGACATAACACTCCACGTTTATTCCAGGTTCTTCTTTGTGGGATGACGTCGGATAAAAACATTCTCCGTGGACCCCAAAGGTTGCATACCGTTCAAATACCGTTCGCCTCACCAGAAAGCTGACTGGAGAAACCAGAGATCATTGTCAACTATTGAAAGTTGAACGTTCGACATCCACCTGTCCACGATCCAGGTGCAAATTCAGGTACACGGCGGTTCGTTTGTCAAGCTATGAATCAGCAGTCTCCAGGAATCTCGATTTTTCCGCAGGTCCTCCATAAAAAGCGTGCCTCCAGCTGCAGACAGTTGTACTCATTTTCCCCCATGGCGAAAGTTTCCTTGATCTACCTCGCTTTGCTGGCTTTCCTCTTCCAACCGCGCACGTTTCACCGTGCGTCGGCGACAACAGTTCAGTCTTCTGTGGCGAAACGGGACATACTGGACTTTTGGGCCAGTCAGAACAACCTGCAGTACATGGCCAATATCTTCGCGCAGGACAGCTACTCTCTGCCTCCGGGTACTTCCCAGTCGCAGGTAGTCTCTCAACTTCAGGGGTTCTCCCCCATTGGCTCCAAAGTCTTAGCTTTCGACTGGGATTCCCTTCACATGTACAGTTAATCGCGAACGACATCAAGAACTGCCGTGACGCGTTTGATTTTTCCACAATTGCGCTTGCGGTATGAATCCGTGCACTTCGCCGCACGCCGACTCACTTTGCCCAAGTCGGTCATACCACCGGGCACATATTCTCCCAAGCTGGCATCCGCCGATCCCGAGTCACTGAACACGCTTTTCATCGGGTCCACAGGAACGATTCTTAACCATCTCAATACACTTCTGTATGGCAAAGCGTTCTTTGAGGCAGTGAACGGGACACCGCAGATGCGGTTTGTCCTGTGTCATTGGGTCGGAGATTTGGCGCGCGAGAACGACATATTTCTATCAGGGATAGCGGCTGCCGCACCGGTTGATGGGTTATTTTTTGGCGGAAATGAAATCTGACAATGAACAGTCTTCGGATCTCTCTGCCGCATGGGCGAAGCTGAGAACTACTGCTGCATCAGGATATGGTGATTTCTTGGGGAATGTCAACGGGTTTAGCTGCGGTGGTTTGTGAAATGCAGACCATACATGTACCGAAACCAGAACTTGGGGGATATTCCGCTATCATTTTCGGTTGAATGTGTCATCACTATCCAGGGCGTTCGCTTGGCTCCAACTCCCATCCAAGCAAGACTCAATGTCGAAGCTTTCTTAATTATTATAACCAGAAGATACGGTCCACTTGCGCCGCACAAGTGAACAGCGCTCTAGCATGATATATATACGTTTTATAAAGCTCCTCCGTGACGAAGACAACGAGCGGATTAAACTGAAATTTTTTCAACCACGTCGTCGGGGAGAATGTAGCCGAGACTCGAAAACAATCGGCCGGGAGAATCGACGTTATTATTAAATCCAATGTTACTGCTGTAATGACGGACATCCAAAGAGTGAAGGTGCGAAAACGAAAGTCGCAGAAAAGACTGGTGAGGAGCGCAGGATATAAAAAGGGATTACACGATGTTCCACGCTTGGTTGGCGTTTCCAGCTTCGCATAGCCATTGTTGAACCTGAAGAGACGTCAGATAACCAACGATTCATGCAAAAGCTACATACCTGATTGCCACTGGTGAGGCTTCCGCCTGAGAGGTCGAGGCACTCGCTGTGGCCGGTCCACTGGATCTGCTTGCTGGACGTGACGGTGAAGTGCTGGTTCGCGTCGCCAGCGCCTGAGTAATACCAAGACAAATTCGATGAGTTGAGAGGATTAAATGGGATAGAATGTCGTTCACCAGGAGTACAGGCCCACACCTTATAGCAAGGTACGAGTTAGTATACAAAGACTGTCTACGGGAGACTAGTCCCTACCTGGAGCTTGACACCGTTGGCTGTGCTCCCCCCGGTCACGTCTTTGCAGGTATGGTCAGGGTTGGGGAGGAGATTCGATGCGGGACGCACCCAGACACATATTCCCATACACAACGATGGTTCCGCCGTTCTGCGTCCACGACTGACTGGTGGAGCCATTGCACGGCTCGACAACTACCGTTCCGCCGTTCGCATTAGTCGGGGCAGTCAAACACGTCTTGCTACTTGCTCCAGGCTGGATGGTTTTCCCTGTTGCTGGCGGAGCGGTGGTGGTGGTGCCAGGACCAGTCGTAAGCGTCCATTTTTGGTTGGCGTTTCCAGCCTCAATTCTAATGTCAGGCCAATGGGTTACGAGTTGAAAAGTTTTAAAAAATCACTTCACAGAGCCAAATTTGAATCTACATTGCGCTTTTTAGCGCACACTGGACAGAATAAATGTGCACGCACAAGGTTACCATCCGTCAGACTTCCACCTGTGAGATCCATGCACATGGAATGCCCACTCCATTGGATCGTGCTTGAAACGGCCCACTTCTGGTTGGTGCTTCCAGCCTCAAATCGAATGTCAGGTCA
This sequence comes from Mycena galopus ATCC 62051, assembly GCA_014925785.1. NCBI lineage: Eukaryota > Fungi > Basidiomycota > Agaricomycetes > Agaricales > Mycenaceae > Mycena > Mycena galopus. Next base: position 50,182 of record WIQG01000515.1, read on the forward strand.
ACGAGTTACGAGCTCAACGAAATTTGTACGGAACAGGACCATATCTGGAGCTTCACGCCGTCCGTGTTCGCCCCGTTCGTGACGTCCAAGCATTTATTGCCGAAGATCTGCAGGGTGGATCCGGAAACAGTCCAGGCTTGCGAAGTGGAGCCCCCAGCAACACAGTCTTCGATCTCGACAGCTGCACCGTCGGTGTTAGATGCTGCGGTGAGGCATTTCGTCGCTCCTGATCCGGGATGGATGTACTGGTTCGATGTGGGAGTGGCGGTGGGGCCAGCGGGTGCGGTCGTGGAGGAGAAGGTGGGTGTACCGGTTTCGCACGCGATGGACCCGCCGCATCCCGCCCCAGGGGCAGGTGCGCCGTCGCAAGTCCAAGTGGACTATAGAAAATGATTGAGGATAAAGCTCTATGGGATGCGATATACGTACGGATTGCGGCTGGGGAATTCCAACCGCTTGGTAAGGTTCGACACCGAGGCATTCAGCCAAGGTCACGAGCTGTAAAAGGCGTTGGAGAGTAGTAATTTAATGAGATAGAGAATTACGTTATAACCGTGGCTCATGAAAAGGTTGATAGCATAAGGAACGAGCGTTGTAGCGGTGGTCTCTGATCGAGAAATATGTTCTGAACTCGGAGCAAAATACAAATGGAAACGCCAACCTTCAGTTTCGTGCTCCAAAATCAGGGCATTACTGAGCTTTGCATTCACGACTTGATTATAGACCGCCTCTGACTGGGCCACGGTATTCCCGTCTGCATCACCGGTATCCGTGTCCCACATGGCGAGACTCTGCCCTCGCGCGGCTGCGATTGTCTGGACGTTGCTGTCGGTATCGCCGTACGGTGGGCGCATGAACGCAGGTTTAATGCCGAGAATACGGGAGAACGCCTCCTCCATGCGGTACATCCCGTCCTGAATCTGGGCCGTCGAGAACTGAGTGAGATATCCATGCGACCAGGTGTGGCTCCCGATCATGTGCCCAGCGGCGTATGCATACTGGACGTCAGAGATGCGATCTGGATTGTAGATGCAGTCCCAATTGTTGCCGTTGAAAAAGAAGGTCGCTTTAGCGCCGACGGCGGTGAATTTGTCGGAGATGTCGCGGAGGTATATGTAGGGTCCATCATCCTGCGGGAAATTGAGCGTAAACCAAGGGGGGAGAGGAACTACATACGAAGGTAAGAGCAATATCGTTCGGGTTGATGCAGGCGCCGTATACTTGAGGGGTGGACCGGTACTCCTATGAGGACAGGTTCGAGAAGGAAGAACACTTGTATCCAACAAGCTCACCAGGTTATTATTAGGATAAGCCCAGACTGCTGAGGCGGCCAAAAGAGTGGACAATACGACCTGCATCGACATGACGAGAGGGGGAGAGGGGAGAAAAAGGTGCTTTCGAAAGAGCGGGGCGTATTTAAGCTAAATGGCCTTACTCCTAAACGCCAAGAGTCGGTTAAAGTTAGGTTTGACACGTTTGTACCTGGCAATAGAGTTGACTGGAATGATCGTCAGAATCGCACCCCTATGCCAAAGACGATAGGTTTGAACAACATCGAGCACACATCAGCATATACCAGTCGCCAATCTTCTGCGTGAAAGACTAGTCAACGGGACAGAAAGAACTTCAAATGGGACCCGACAGAGTTCCGTGATTGTTTCACTGTGAAAGAATGAATGATGGATTTCTGAGTGAGCGCAGCCCTGCACATACCTCCGAGCTCCCCCGAGCGACTGGGTCGCTGACAGCCGACTGACAGCAGAACTTCCTAACAGTTTGAATTTCTCAGGAGAATTAATATTGTCTCAATGACAAGAAACGCGCCAGCTCTGTCTGCCTGGGAACGCCGTGAAAAGGATGAGGGACTCGGGGAGGCCGAGGGTGAAACGAGAGTGACAAACTTTCATTCCCGTTTCACCCTCGAAATGAGTTTACTGGGCTTTGGGCCCTTGACCGAGGATCGCCTCCACTAAGTACTTACTTGGTACACAGACGATGAGCTGGACGTTGTTTCCAGTCCTGACATTATCAAGGAATAAAGAGCAGTAGCGAGCCATGACGATGAATTGAGACGGTCTCTGCCGAACAACCCGAAGGTTGAGCGGGCGAGAATGCAGAGAAGAAAGAAAAATGGGTCACGCAATGTCACATCACAAGAACGATCACGGGATCCTTCATCACGTCGCGTTCAACCACACAGCACTTGTGTTTTTGAAGCTTACAGTGCACAATGACTTGCATAATTGACGGCGGAAGGGTATCGAAACGAAAGTGAAGTCGAGGAATATTTTATTTGATGACCGCCGGATCGGATGTCGTTGAACTTACTTCAACTTTCCAAATTCAAGTTCGTTGTGCTTGGAGGCTCAACCGTTACAGAACCGATTATACAGATGACGATCAAGATTTATCTGTAGATGAGTTCAACCGTGTTGTTCTAATCTCGATCCGATATCTAAGGTGAAACCCGGGCGCAATTGACGAACAACTCCTACTGTAACAAGTCAACATCATTTGTCAAAGTTCAATATCAGACAACAAAGAACTCCCAACCAATATGTATTCACCGGCTCGTAACAAGTTAAAACGTACGAAAACACAAGAGTCCTGAACGACGAAAACACCGTCTAGTCCGTGGTCCTACTCCGAGATTGCTGCTAAAGGTCCGTGGCACATAAACGAAAAGAAAGATCGTACAGCTGTCCGCGTCCAAGTCGATTCAGGTAGCTGCGCCTTCTTCCAAGAAGTGCCACACTTGATTCGAATTGTTCTCAGCGCATTCCCATACCTGCACCTGAAGAGAGAGGGTAGTCAGAAATCGGATACCACACACCCCGTGGTGGAATATACCTTAGTGCCACTGGTCAGGTCCCCATTCGTAAGATCGACGCACTCATCCGAGCCAGTCCATTGGATGGTATTGTCGGCAACCGTCCACTGCTGGTTCGCATCGCCCTCCGAGGGTGTGCATGACCAAATTTGCAAAAGGGTACCCTCGGGACCCCCTTTTGTTACATCTAGCGGAATATTCAATTCCAGAAATGACCATAAAATACCGAAACGCACCAAGACAGTAATTTTCCCACACAACAAGGGTCTGCCCGGCCTGCTGCCACAGCTGGCCGCCGGAACCATCACACGGCTGTACAACGACGATCCCGCCATCCTCGTTGACTGGGAAATGTTCTCAGAAATGGATTTTCGAAGGGGATGGTGGTCTTACCCGGCGCAGTCAGACACGTCCCGTCACTCGAGCCCGGTTGAATGGCGTAAAAAGTAGGAGCCGGACCGGAGCTGACCGGTGTGTATCCCCATTGCTGATTAGGGCCTACGAGGCTAGGTCAATATTCCACCGCGCATGACATAGAAAATCAGTTTACCATCGGTGCATCCCTGTAAACAAGCGAATTAGTGCTAAATCTATAGCGTTTCTCAAGAAAGAACTTGCCCAAATTTGTACGACATTACCGTCCGAGGCATCGCCGTTCGTCAAATCCACGCAGCTCGAATGCCCAGTCCACTGAATGAACTCGCCGGAAACGGTCCACTTCTGGTTGGTGTTTCCAGCCTCGAATCCAGTGTCAGGTCATTGAGTTGCGAGTTGAAAGAGAGAAATATGTACGGTACAGGTCCAAATTTGTAGCTGAGTCCCGTCCGAGCCGTCCCCGTTGGTGACGTCGAGGCACATGGTGCCGTCGAAGATCGTTATCGGTGACCCGACGTCTTGCCCGACGGTCCACATCTGCGACGTATCTCCCGGAATCTCGCAGTTCTGCATCTCGACCAGCGCGCCGTTGAAGTCTGCGGCGGCAGTCAAGCATTGGAAGGGGTTGTCGATGGAGTGGATGTACTGCTGCGTGGGGTTGCCGTCCTGGCGGGAAGCCTGTGAAGACAAGTTATGGCAGTAGCAAACTAGCATTCATAGAACTCGCCAATTCTTGACGAGGACGACCCGACACGACGGAAGCCATGAACAGAGCCGATAAAATAAACGTGGAAACCATTTTGAAGGAAGGCTAGGGAGCTTGAAGGACAGAGGACAGAGTGGACACGTATTTAAGGAAAACCTACATAGCGATAGCCGACCACGGGTCCGACGCGTACCTGAGAAATGAATGTAAATGATCTTGGCAGATCCTACTAGACCCGAGAACGAGACGGTCCTCACAGACCGATGAAAGACAGTCTCCAGCTGAGACCGAGAACACATCGGCGGAGACGATAAATAGCCTGGTCTGCGGCAGAAGAAAACAGAAGGAAACCCTATCTGATAAACATCAACTAGGCGGCCAGGTCTCGGAGACCGATGACATACTATCGACAGAGAGGGAATTTTGAGTCACATAAGTTCTTGGTACGTAGGTCCAAGGGAGGCTACTCGGCTCTCCTCGAGAAGCAGGATCCGCGAGTGAAAATAGAATCTACTTATTCTGGTAACTTTAGTCTCAGTTGTGAGAGGGCGCAGAACATTGTATCTCGAGGTAATATCAGTCTCGTTCCCGAACCATACGGGCCTAGGCACCACCGCTCCCCACAGTTGTGGGAGTCCAGTGCCGTACTTGAATCCGCTCTCATCGGTAACTTCTAGACATCAAAAGATGTTCAGTTAACCAGCTGTATAGGCGTACTGTGTCACTGCCGTTTAGTTGGAACGCTTCAGTAGCATTCACAAAAAGTAAGACCCAGCTTGAAACATGCTTTGGTTCAGTTTAACGGGACGGGCTAGGGCTGCGACCCGTTACCGTAAACAACGGGTTTACGGGCCGTCGTACGGGTACGGGACCCGCCCGTAAGCCCTTTCGACCTGCGATTTTACGGGTCGGGTACGGTACGGGTGCACCCGTAGACGGGTCACCCGTACCCGGCCGTATACGGCTTTTACGGGTTTTGAAGAATCATATAATTGGGCTCAAAGATACCATGCCGCAAAGGTTGCCGTGACTGACAGTATTATTACAGTAATGTGTCCCGCTGTGAGCCGACCTGCAGCCAAGCCGCGGCAAGGTTTTTGAATGACTTCCGCTTTAGGATCACTTCGGCTGGCGATCAGCTTCAAGTAAAAATGAACTTCTTTGGTCTTTCTACGGGTTATAGAGTCTGAAGCATGCCTGACATTGCCTGTAATCTTCCTCAATATTTACTTATCTAAAGTAGAGCACCATCCGACACATTGAGCATGCATGTTCAATTGATCTGTAGTGATGAATGAAAAACCCGTATCTTACGGCCGTAACCCGTATACGTACGGGACCCGGCCGTATGGGGCTGCATGCATCCACTCTACGGAACGGGTACGGTACGGGTGACCCGTAAATACCCGTTCCGTACCCGTTTTACGGGTACGGGTCTACGGGTCGCAGCCCTAGGACGGGCATGACCTGGACCGTAACCCACAGTCAAATGATAGAAATTGGGCAATGCAATTGTCATGCCCGTGTTTTACCTCCATCAGGGCCCCTTCCTCGACTTTATAAAGTTACTTTCCCAGCCGCGTCAGCCATGTCTCATTCGGCCTTGTTTCGCCGCAGGCCTTGGTTTGGCTAAGGCCTGCATACATAAATTGCATTCTGCCGATCTGAAACTGCCTCGCTCCTTTACGAACTCGTCAAGTGACTCAGAGTTAGTACCTCCTTCGGTCTCATATTTCCGTTGATCCTGTCCAATTCAAATTACGCGCCAATTTGGTGTTGCTCAATTCAAACTCGTACGGGATTCCTCGGCCGAATTCTGCCGATAGTGGCGGCGGCTTGTTCGGCTGATCGGCATTTAAATTCTTTGCCAGCTCAGGCAGGCGAGCCGAGTGAGAGAGGAAGAGATAAGACCGGACTCGCCTTCGATGTGTAGATTAGATATAATCACATCTACGCAGCCACTCCTCGGCTCTTCTGCTACCTCTTCGTGTACACGCGTCGAACGCGCGTCCTCCACCTCCCTCATCGCGTCTCCACGCGTCTTTTCGACCACTAGCTCTCCTTTTCATCGCGCGCAACCTGCACACTTTCTTTACTCCACGCTTCAAGCAACTTTTCCAACACTACACTTTTTACATTGCCTCTGAGTCTCCTTTCTCATCTCTCAGCTCGGAGCTCATCAGGCCCGACGACGACGCGACCTCACACCTCCAGCTGTGTCCTTTCTCAAGGGGTGCTCGATCTCTGGATCTTGGCCTTTGATGTGGCTAAGCGAATGATTTGATCGATCTTCGGCATTATACGGCATCCATTTTGGCAAGACCCGACGGAGACCGACTCGCTCTGCATCCACCTCTATCGCCAACGTCACCACACTTTACACAGACTATCTACTAGGTTGCGTACATATGGGCATCTTCTATTCTATCCAAAAACATCGACATTCGCCGACGACAAAGGCAGAAGAAGACTCATTATTTGACAAACTATGTGCACCATATACAGTGTTATGGTTCCATGCTAGGATCAGGGCAGTGAGACTGCGTCAAAGACGCGAGAGGAATCGAGCGAGACGCGCAGGCAGCGTGTAATTTGACGGCAGGAGAGGCGGTGAGCTGCCAGCAGTGCAAAGTGATCGCATTGTTGGGAACTGATGGGAACTTCCTTTTCTGGGGGGGGGGGGTCGTGGGAAGGAGGCCATAATCCCGAGATCGAGCACCTCTTGTCCTTTCTCTCCCACAGTCCCACTTCCTGCTAATCGTTTGATCAACAGATGATCAGCCGGACTACGCGACATCGAGCACATGCACGAACTCACGCGACTTGCAAAAGACCAACTGACGCGTCGAGTTCAAGAACGTCGACTTCCTAGGCGCTGCCACTACTCGACTTTTACACCTACCACCACATCGATATCTCGCCTTTCACCCAACTGATCAGCAGCTTCTCTGGACTTCGTACCGGAGCCGGGAGAACGCGTGGGTGGACTTTTGCGACATCCGGCCACATCAGCGTACGCGTCAAACGCGACAACAAGGCTGGTATCTTGACCGAGGTCTGCATTACCCCCTTTCCACGCTGAAACACCGCCCTCGACTATCTCGAGCCTCCATTCCTACACGGACACCTTCGCGATCGACTTCGACCTCTAGCATTGTCGTACACCACTCGATAGCAGTGACAGCAGAAGCACTACCTTGGAGCTCAGAAACGCGCCGCAACAACGATCCAACAATCGCCATTTGATTTGGGCACGCAGCCCGCCTCGGTTTTCTTTCTTTCTTATTTCTGTACTATGCTCACAACCAAAGGCTGACTGTCCATTCTATATGCATATAGGTTTTCACATCTTCACACCGATCCTTCAAGATGTCCGAGCCGGTATGTTCTCACTTCACCATCATCATTCATTTCCTTCTTCCCTCCCTCTTATTCCTACCTTCTTTCTCGCGCTATGGGGCCTTCCTGCGCATGTCCGAGGCTTTCTATTCACTTCTGCCGTTCATTGGCATCCGGTCACGCGCGTGTGTGTCGCCCACTTCGACGCACGACGTCGCCGTTGCATTGTGACCCGGCCCACCCACTCGAGGCACCACGCCCCTCTCCCCCCCTCTGTCCCGTGTTCCCGGAAACCCGCGGGGCACTTCTTCCTGGGACCACACTCTCCGTCTGGGACTTCAACACCGGCCTAACCACCCGCCGCTTCGTTGGCCACACAGGACCATCTCGGAAACCTCACGCGGAAAATTGGGGAAGGTCCAAGTCCATATTGAGCGGATTCTATACACGGAAGAAGACAGGGGCATCTATGCTCGGGTGCTCGGCACCGTGTTGACTAAGAGGAGGCGTACGTAGTCTCCGGCTTGCTCTGTCTTTCGCGTTCTCGTCGTGGCCATTCTCATCCCTCTCCAATCACATGTCTCCTTCCTCGCTCTTCGTCGCTTCGCGGTATCGCACTTGTCTCTGGTCATCCCAAGCTTCGTGCTCTTCATCGTTGCATGACTCACACCGTGACACTGCACTCGTCTTCACCTCGCTCCGCACACACACACAATCTTCAGGGCGCTTAGCGCCCGCACTTCAGGCCCCTCGCGCCGTCTTCGATATATCTCCCGGCGTATAGCGCATTTCTCTCTTCTCTCTCCTCCCAGTCGCCCACTCTCGACGGCAGACTACCTTGCTCGCACTGATGTCTGCCGAGCCGGTGGAATCTGAGTATAGAGGCAAGTGGCCAGGTGGCCAGGTGGGCTGTTCCGCTGTACCGTGTTCACGCTAGTATTGCAATCCTCAAGCACCGCCCCGAGATTTAGAAAGAGGAGACAAATGAACTTGTTCAAATTATGAAATTTGGCACTGGGCCCATCCTGTCTCGTAACTTGCGAGGACGTGAAAAAGGTTTCTTTTTGACACGGAACACAGGATTAATATGCATACAGACAGAAACTTGGACGACCGTGAGGGCAAAGAAACCATGAATAACTTAGGATTGGGGACTGGATCTCCATGTAACACTGGTTTACTAGAGCGGAAAGAGACTTACATGGGAGGGACAGCGGTAGGCGGTCCAGGCTGAGCGGTGAAAACGGGGAACGGGGACGCGGGGCACTATGGAAAAAAGTGGTCAGAAATATAAACTGAGGTCAAGAATATACCCACCGCCTGTTCAATGTCCTGATGCGTCTGCCCAGCTGGCAGGTGGGGTCCGCCATTGGCGGGGAGGGCGGGCGCTCCAGGAATGACATAAGAACAATCAATGAGATTTGCGGGATTGTGCCCAAGAATGGCAAGCTTGTTGAAGGCCGTGGCAAACGCCGATTGCATCAAGCCTTAGTTTCCTATCGAAGAATTAGCGCCGCACAAGTAATAAACAAGATGTGGGGAACTTGCCAGCGAAAGATTGCCAAGTACAAGATGTTGCAGAGTCGCGGGCCAGCTATGATACAGTCAGGTACGGACAGTGGATTCACAAAGCAACAACCCAGACCAAGTGGTCCAACTGCAGTCGCATCTCACCCTCGACAGCAGACATTACCTCTCCTTGGCCGGGGTCGCGACTGAATATAAATTATAAGGCAGATTTAACCGGCATTGGAATTTTTTCACCCAGGGAACTGGGTTCCTCTCAGCTGAACTTCAATGAAGATTTGGGTGTCGAACAGTTCGGGAGTCGCTGTGGAGCAGACGGTAAACAAAAACAACAAACAACCGATGGACGCGGGAAACGCACTATCAAACGGAGTGCCAGGAATCTAAGCGTACTGTTTAGCGGCGCGGCGAAATGATCGAATTGGAAATTATTCACGGTTGGATCCACAGTGTCGGCTCCTGCGACGGAGTGACTGGCCAAGAGAGCGACAACATCGGTGGAAGTCAGACCTGCGTCGGCCATGCGAGCAAGTATGACGTTGACGTTATCTAGGTATCCAGTGAATTGAACACCATGATACTGCCGTCCGCATCCCCTCCACCTTGGGAAGGAGAGAAACCAATCGCGTCGTGGAAACTCAAACGCAATGCACCATGCGCCTGCAAATGGACAGTAAGTTCGGGAACACCGACAAATAAACTCCTAGAGTACGTCGTCACCGCACTCGTTGTCGAACATGTTGGGAAAAATATCCTCCAGGACGAGGAACCAAGCGCAACACGCCTCGTTTTGCACACTCTGTCCCCCTGCACATGTGGCCCTTCGCTTCGGCGGAGAAGCACCTGCGGAAGAGTGAGCGAGCACCAAAGGTCAGTTTGACTATGCTGACCGGAGGCAGAGCGTATCGTGGCAAGCGAGAAGAGCGCGGCGGAGAGGTAGTGCAGAAACATGTCGAGACCCGGAAGAGAGAAATGTCTGCTGTCGTTGAACCATTCTGCAGGGTTTTTATATCGGGCAACCAGTCCAATTCTCCGCATCGGGTGGCAAAATATCAAGTAGCATTGCAAAATTCGACAACCGTGGAGGTACACGATTGCCACGAAGTGAGCGTGAGGGCCGTATTGGTACCATACAATGTTCGTAGCCCAGCACGGCGCTTTGTTAATGGGATTTGAGATTCCAGATGCGATAAACACACCACAAATGATTTGATGAATCTTCTCGTTGAACGGGGGGAAAACGCCAAGCATAGCGGCCTAATGTATTCAAGGTGATTGGTTCCCGACGTTTGAGTGTAAAAACAGTTTCCTTGGCACTGCGGCAGAAGTCAATTGGATGACGAGATATATGTAGACATCTACATCACCTGTCTTTCTTTCGTTCGAATTGCGACGAGCTCTTCTTGCAAGTTGAGAACATATGCGGGTGGCACAAAGCCGGTCCAGGCGACAATTTGGCCGATGATTCAACCTAGGAATGTGAGACACCCTGGATTGGAATTGAAGGAAAAGCATGTAAGGAAAGCCTCCTTATCTCCCATAAGGCGTTGTAGAGAACACTTCCTCGGCGAATGAACAAACGGAAAGTTCGACCGTATGCGAGTTATAGAATTTTGGAAACGGGGCCCAGTTTATTCATCTGAACCGGGGAGTCGGTAGCCAGAACCGCCCAGGTGACAAACAAGGCATGAAGTCGTACTCGTAACCAATGATTAAGATGAAAAATGCATTGAGAGCAAATCGTCAATTACAGAAATCACCTTCTGCCAAGAGCGACTGCAAGGGAATGAGACTACGCGCTGGCGATTGGGCGATTATACTGTTCGGAAGTTGAAAGAGCAGTGATTCTTACGTTGAGATAGCACCAAATCTAGCCAATAATTCCCGGCGATTAAACCCCAAGGTGGTCAGGAGTGCGGTGAGCGCATCGCAGCGCGAAGGTAAACAGGGGTCCGCAAGCTGTTGCGGGTCGGACTCTACGCGGCAGAGTCTCAACAAGCTGGATAGTGCGACACCGTGAGAGCGAAGTGGGTCAACAGATACAGTCAGATGGCCACAGCGGTCGCAAAGTTCAAGACTGGTCAGGACTCAGAACTTGGAGTCCAACGGTGGCAGATGGAAATCATGCCCGTTGCCAACGAGCGTCAGCACTAGCGGCAATTAGAGCCTCCGCACAATAAGCAGAAGCAATATCTCTGTCTGCTGTGCGTCACTCGGGTCTCGCACAAGTCTCGCAAGGATGTCGACACGATAGCGGTCTGCGAAAAAGAGGCTGCGCATCACCAAAAGTGTCCAAAACTGGAAAGTCCTCGTGACTTTGACAAGGAGCATCAAGCTACTTTCGACGCGTCCCAAACCTTTTCAAGTCCTTGACCGTGTCTTGCCAGCTCCTTACGAGCGTAGCCCAAGGCTTGAGCTTCCTTTCGAGTTACACCCGGCCCCTTCATCATTTTCGCTCGTGACGCGGCCTGGGACTTAAAGCTTCGACAGATTTCGTTCTCGCTCTTCTGTCTCGACCACCACTATCGCCCGTGGACTCCTTATACTCACCGGTCTTCCCGTATTTCACGATGCCTCTAAACTGCCTCTCTTAATCTTCCACCCGTGCACCATGCTCTGGACGCTGTGATGACGCGGCAGGCAGCGAAAGGAAAGGCAAAGGCACGTCTGTCCTCCTCTTACCGCCTCTTCCTACACATGCATCCGCTTATCTTTCCTCGCTTGCATTGCTCACCTCCCGCATTGCACGCCGGTTCGCTCTTTCCTGAATTTCGCTTTTGTCGCAAGACCCGCCGGCCTGAGCACTTTTTGGCCTTCAAGTCTCCGATGGCTTCTTCCTTCCGATTCTCTCAGCACTCCCCTTCACACACATCTCCTTCGGAAACATCTCTTTCCCATCCTCTAGCCAGACGGTGCGTCGTCAATGTCATCGGTGTTCCCCCGATCCATTCACGATCTTTTCCGGCGTCTCCGCATTTAATCCACGCGTCTCCGCATCTACTTAGTCCCCGCGTCACCGAAACACGGGACATGCTCGAGACACGCGTGGACACCCGCCCCATCGGTTGTCGCACCTGAGATTTTAGGTCTTCTGCCGCATCATTTTGTTTGTCCTCTTTGGCTCATTTTCTATAGGAGTTGAATGCGGTGCCGATGTCCGACGACGTAGCTCCTGGCGCAGCTTGGGCGCAGCGTTAGCGCAATCCACGTTCACACTGAATTGGTGCGTCAACAACTTCCATTGTTTTGCCCGCCTAACAACCCGACAAGATGACTGCAGAACACGTTCATCCGGTCTTCTTGGTTCAAATGTCAGTGTGTCATTCATTTCCAGCCCCACATTTCCTGGCTCTGTGTCCATTGACATATTTTCAGGCTTCAAAAGAAAATTGCCCTGCGCTCGTCCCAGCTGGCTTGGTATGCTCTCTCCTCCCTTCACTAACTATTGTTTAACTTGTTTTCCTGCAGATTTTTGTCCTCGTCCTATGATTGTAAACGGTTCTTACGTCTTTTGCAATATTTGATGAGTGTGAATCTAGACGACGTCAAAGATTCTTTCGGTCAACGGATAGATGTACGTATGCTTAATTTTATACTCACTCTCCCGTTTCTGATCTGTCCACCCCTCAGTACATACTTACCGCTTCCCTCTCGTGTTTCATCGCATTGCTTCAAGTCTTCAAGCTTTTTTCTCCCCTCGCGCCGACTTATTTGGTGAATTGACGGTACGTGTCCTCACTTTCTGGTGTCTGATGACTGTTCAACAACATTCCTTTACTCGTAGATCACGGAACAAGCGAGTTAAGGCATGTTTCATTTCAATGTCTTTCTGTCGTGTCGCTGACCTCGCCTCCAGATTATTCGTCTCCCTTTCAAATTATGGGTGAGTATTTCTGCCTCGCGAACGTTTCCGTTGCTGACTTATGCATGCAGTGTGGTGGAACTACTCTCTCCGTGCTCAACATTTAATACCGGACCCGCTTTCTTGATTGTAAGTCTGCATTTTTTCATGGCAATTTCTTTGTTGACGATTCATCTCAATAGTTCGTTGTAGCCTCGTCTCAACAATTTCAAATTCACTTGTTATTTTGTTACTCTAGTCGTTCTCGTTGTAGTTTATCCAATTCCATTGTTTTTTATGACTACTTTGGCGCGCGCGAAGCTGCATGGAATGAGAACAAAGGCCCAAAAAGGTCTTGCAAGGGGCACCAAGGCCTCGAAAGGCCCACAAGCCCTGGACGCCCTTGAAAGACCTTGAGAGTTTCAAAAGGTGGCTATAATGCCCTGGGAAGGTGGGCCCAGCGCTTGAGCGTGTTGAGAGACCTTTGATGCCTTTGATAAGGTCTTGAGAGGGGCTTGAGAGGTTCTGCCGCGCCGCTTTTGGTGATGGCACCGCCACTGATGTGAGATCACGGCGTATGACAGATCCTCGGCCCTCGGTCCGGTTCACGTTCGATTACACTTTTCCTTTCTGACGGCGATTACTATTGCGATACTATAAGCGCCCCCAAGTCTCCAACTGACCACAGTCTGAACTGATCACAGACTGCACGGGGAGGTACGAAGCAAAGCCGTGAAAATCATAGAAGCAATTGAGGAAAAATTGAGATTCCTTGTCAATCATGATCCATAAAACGGCGGCAAAGAGACAACACGCAAGAGCTCTAGAAAAAGCACGTCTACTGAGTAGGGAATAAACTCGTGTGAAAGATTCGAAGGGAGAGGCGAACCGAATCGCCCATCACACGTTGATCCCATCCCCTCTTCTACTCTTTTATGTTTGTCAGGCGACCGAGGAAAGAGCTTGTTCAACGTAATTGCTAACTTTCTTACGGTCCCGATTGTTTCTCGGGAAGGAGTTGTTAAATTCCCGTTGTACAGCTCCTCCGAGCTTTGCCGGAGTTGGGGAGATAAAGAAAACACTTCCAGACGAAACCCATTCAATCCATGCCCCCCATCACCGGAATAGAGACCTCCATTTGTAGCGGCCCGTCTCCAATACAAATTCGTTAACATATCATTGTGTACCAACACATATTCTGCAACTCGGGTGTCGCAGTTTAAATGGAACGGACCAAGGCTGCGAGGCTAAGCCAGACAGAGGTTTCGGAATGACGGTGCACGTATGGGTATCGGTTAATGGTTTCGGAGTTCGTTTTGTGTGGTTGCACTCGGGGCTCGGCGCTCAAAACTGCTGTGCTCACTGCCCTCAGGCTTAATGCTGACGTCGACCCTCCGCCATACGCGGAAGTCCTGTCGCTTAAATGGCAAACTCGCAATAACATCTTTCTCTCTCATACCGGTCTCTTTGCCGTTCAGAACCGCGAACGTCGAAAACATGCTTTCCGTATCTCAAGCCCTGCCCGTCGCCTTACTACTTGTCTCGTCCGTGGCAGGTCAGGCAACCACACTCCCGCAATGCGCGATAGGGTGCGCCCGAGCGGACGCAATCGAAGCAGGGTGTGCTCTGTGCGTTTACTCCGTCGTCAACAGCCCCAGCTCGCCTCTGCTGAGCCGAGCCCCATATTAGGACAGATACAGCGTGCTTGTGCAAGACCTCCTTTGCTGCGAACGTCATCCAGTGCAGTGAGACTACATCTTGTTCTATGGCTGAGCAGGCGCAAGTCAGCGCAATTCTGACAGAGATGTGCGCTGCTGGCGGTTAGTCAACTGAACCCTATTTTGCTTTTGATTTCGGCTCACTTACTGGCTTGTTTCCTCAGCTTCCTCAGGTCTGTGACTTTTCTTCAACCCAGTTGCTAGCATTAACTCTGGGCTGAAGCATCGAATGGCGTTGGAGCCTCTGTAACCTACTCTCCCGCGGGTGTTGCATCGTCTACGCGATGGGAGTAATTTAAATGTGGTATCGTGCCGCGATGGATTTCAGTCATGATGCGTGAAAACCGCCACCCTCGTATATCGGGCTCTAGGAATTCGGCCCAAACTTCGTTGGGCCTTAAGGACAACCGCTGTTTCAATGGAGCTTTTTTCTAATCAACGCCGCGTTGCAGCAACTGGAACAGCTGAACTTTCTGAGTGAAATCTTTCATCTTTACCATCCGAGGCGGCACAAGCAAAGCAAAATCCTCTGCGTTGAATCAAGGGAAAAAGTTACCGGCCTGTGGTAAGGTGGACGCCCATCGTCCCAATCCGTCTCGTGCTTCAAGGTCTGGATTTGCTTCCTCAGTAACATATACACTGTATGATGTTCAAGTTGAGTTTCAAATTTAATACGACATTCTGCTATACCACACTGCAGGAGGATGGATTTGGATAGAACACGCCCTGAAGAGGCATAGAATTGAAAAAATGCATTTCATGAAAAGTGTGGCAGAGTCCAGACGTCCGACGTGGATCATGATATTTGCGCCGAGACCTAATAAGAACTGGTGTGATCCACCTCAATTTCTCCATGATCTTGCGTGTAGATTGGATTTTCTTCAAGCCTAAAAAAAGGTAAAACACCGGATAATTCGAACTACAATTCCAACCTCTACATTCGGCTAATCGAGCGCTAATCGGCAGGCTCAGTTTAGACCCCCGCCTAACTCCGCCAACAACCCGGCACTGCAAGCCCGATAAATGCGATATGCCGTATAGTGTTGCAGACCCAGGCGTGGCACACCCCTGCGGTATTTTTTGCGGAACTCTTGGATGAGGCCTGTGGGATTGACCAAAAATACTTGGTGAGATCGGTCATGTCGAGAATGATGGAGGGTTAGTGATGGCACTGATGGGACTCCCCCTAGTTGCGCGTACGCTGAAATGCGGATAGTGGGCGCCTGCTTTATTGGCTTCAGTGGAAGTGCGACGGCGCAGGCAGACCGAGGCAGTCGACAAACATCTGGGGAAATCCCGGAAATGAAACCTTAGCCTTACCAAAAACTCTTGATTCTGGGCCCGTTCGAGCAAATCAATTACGAATTTTATCAGCGCAACTTCTCTCCTTCGTGATGAACCTCGTGATTTCATTCTTTGTTCACAGCCCATGATCTTGTCTATGGCTATGGTGGTGGGGCAGGGTGTCATCAGGTATGATCCAGAGCATAATTCAGGAAGAGCCATTGTGATATTTGGGGATACATGACGGCCCAAGGGAATCACCGCGCATGGAGAGGGGGAAGGACTGAAATAACAACGGAACCCTGGGTTCCGATTTGACTGCTTTTTCTTCGTGTTCCATACGGGGAAGAAACAAGGCCGACGCGCCGATAATACTACCGCCCGGAAGCCCGGGCCTGGTTCAAGTATAGTAGAGATGGCGACATGGAAATAATATATATGTACGAGATCACTGGCCAGGCCAGTTGGCTGAGATCCTGCACGGTTTGCGGAACAAGATATGACTGGAACGCCACTAACCGAATAGAAGCAAGCATAATGAAGAAGCTGTCAGAAGAATATAAGGAATTCTCCAAAATGTGCGGAACAGAGTCGCAAGTGCCTCTACAGCATCGACATGCCCCAATAACTGACAGATTGAATGAGAGTTGAGACTTCGCACATCAATCACTTCTGTTGGGTTTCCTTGGCTACGTTCCCCAAACCAGCGGATTGGCTCGGAATTCATTGACACTGACACCGAGGGCGGCGATAACGATATTAGATTTTTTTTGTTCCGGCCCTTCAGTGTGAAGCACAATTACCAGTTTTAGATGTTCTCGTGACCCCCGATGTAGATCGAACTTGAACCACGTTTTTCTGCCAATATGATTTCTATCTGCATTTAGATCCCAGTTTGAGGACCGCCGTCATATATAATAGAATGAACGACCGGAACAGAGATTGCGGGACCCCATCCGTTAACCAATCGTACGCCTGATGAAAGCCACGCGGAAACAAACGCCGCGTCCCCAAAACGGAACAATGTACTGTGGAAAGATAGAAAAGATCCAGACATTGGCAGAGGCCAGCGTCACGCTTCGCCGCGGCAAATAGGACAGTCTAGGGGCCTTAAGACATGACCTTCGTCTCGTTGACAGAACAATGTCTGCTCATTCGCACGCACGCTCGGTAAATAATGATCGCTCATCGCCGCTCAATAATTAAATACAAGTTTCACTTCTAGTTCAACACCGTCGGCACTCAAACCCAGAGCCGGGTAAGGACTCAAATTTATTATTGTTGGTGGTTATCGATGTATCGCAGGCTTTCGCCCATCCCGGAGTGCGTCAACAGCTACCCTAGAATTTCTGAAAGGTAACCGCCTATGAATCAGTGCCTGTCTTCGCTGCCGACGCTGCGAGAAATGGAATCTCGTTTTCCTGGCTCATGGATCGAACAGCCCCCATCTCCTATACTGCACCTCGTAAGTCTCCCAAACAGTTTCGAACTGAAGCCAACGCGCGATCATTATGTTCTACAGCTTCAGGTATGCACTGCATGTCGCTACGCTTTGCTCTTTTTAACACCGCATATGAAGCCACCGCCTACCCCCCCCCGCTTTCTCACTGTTCCCCTGCCTAGCATAGAGGCAGGGCAGATCCCCCAGGTCGCGGCCCCTCGACCGCTCTTACCCATCGACCTTGGAATTGACCAGGACCTCGAGCATTTAACGCGAGCGGTTGGAAACCACACTATTTCCTCCCACTCGACCATCGATATATTGCCCACTGCACGAGATCGTCCCCTCATTCAGATAACTTCAGGCGACAGGCCAACAACGCCTATTTCATTTATCCGTCGTCTGCGTTCGATCATGCGAGCCCCACTGTCGTTGCAGTACTATCAGTCGGAGTTGCCACCTGGCGTACAAGAAGCTGTATTCCACTACTTTTTGTCGTGCAATGGCCCTGATGGGAGACGACTGTGGCAGAACTTTCTCGATGGGCACCATCATTCGCAGGGTCCAAGAGGCGAGGTTCTGCTACAAGGCCACGTCTTACTCTGGGGAATTTTCAAGAACGAGCACTACCGGTGGTCAGCGGAGGTCGACCTTCTACGCTTACCCATTACCCATGTATCGCCCATCAACTACAGCTATTAGGTTTCTTCAAATGTAATGTACTCTATGTTTAGGTCGAACTTACCGAGCGATGAATAACAACTTTCGGGCGACTCTTGTTCAGCTGTGGGTCTTACTGTAGATGATAATTTAATTAACAGGGCAGTTTGTGTAGGAAACATTCCGAACACGTTCGAAACCCGGTGACCTGCAATTGCTATCTTTACATCCACTCTCAAGTTGCCGCGGCCACTATAAATTGCGGGGGCCGCTATGGAATAATAAAAGGAAGTCTTCTATAAAGAAATGTGCATATGTGCTGCCCGGTGCGGTCATGCTAGGATAGACTGCAAGGAACGAATGGCTCGGGGAAGCCATTGACAAAAAGTTTTTCTGTCGCATCGTGACGGGTGTAATGTCGTGATCGCCGTCGGAGGACTCCGCTGCATGAGCCTCAGGTTTTCCAACATTGGAACCTAATCAGTCAGCCCACTGATTCGGGAATTTTTTATAGCGGCAGCGCCGGCCACACTTCTTACATTTTCAGTGGCGTCTTTCCCGCTCTGGGATATTCGGGCCGGGTCGGCAGTGCGTTGATGGTTGCAACTTACTTACTTCCAAGTCGTCTTCTCTGAGTATGTTCCTCACCCTGGCATTGCCCGCTCCGACAGGTGTCTATCACGAGCGCGTCCACGCGGTCTGTGTTCCCAGGATCGCGGACAAGGCGCTACAAATTAAGGCACGAATTCTACTGAACGAATTCTTTATGTAGTAAGGTGTCAACTGCAACTTTCAAGTAATACCAAGTACATTGCGGACTGGCAAAGATAGAGAACAGGAGCATGGTACAAGCGGGGAGTATGTGAGGAGAAATATCGAATGCAGATGAAAAGCGATGCTATGCGGTGTCGGTAATACATTTGTGTGGATTGCGGATGCGGTGCTATGTACGAAGAATGCGCGGATGGAACAAATGGCGGAGACGGCGGTCCTGGAGACCTTCGGTTCGATTAGGTGTGCGTTACAGTCGCAGGCCCGGATACCGGGACCTTGGTACGTCAACTGTCGCAACCCAGGTGCCGAGGATATCCGGATCCAGCATCCACAGTCTGATGTTGCCCAGCAATAAATCAGATCCAGTTGGCACGCCAAAGCGCGGGGCCCCGCTGACAAAGCGGGCCCATCTGTCGTGGCCCTTTGCACCCTGCCTGTGCACGAAGTTGGCTTTCATCGATACACGAGCACTCGGCGACAGGTCCCTATACGCGTCGGACGGCAGGGGGGAGCAAACGAGATGCTGGAGGAATTGCGCAACGTCTGCAGTGGTCATGGCGGAAGAGCCGGTTTTAACGCTGCACAGGACGTAGTTGGATGCGTCCCGGACAGAGATGGTCGTGAATGCCGGGATGGGGTCGGAAAGGAGAGCCATATGGACCGAAGAAAGCCCGACTTGGGAGAGGTCGATGGGGAAGAGGTCTGGCATTTCGAGACGGAGATAGCCAGGTTGTTCAGGGAGTGTGAGATATGGAATGCGCGGAGTGGGTGGGCACTGCTCCCAATATGAGCACTTGATCCGAGAGAATTATCTATGACTCACCGGGTTCTGGAAATGGCCATCCAGCCACAGAGTCAGAGTGAGAAATCCTGGCAGAAATTCACCTTACCTGGTACGGAGATCTACAAGCAAGCGACGTCTGTGGATCCCATTTTCAGGATTTTTTAAATTTTGAAACCGAAGAGACTTACAACACGACGTTGGACAACGGTTTGCGGCTATGAAAGCGGGGGATGAGCGGCACAACCAGGCAGGATTCGGTAGCTCGTACCACGTTCTGAATGTAGACGGTCTGTCAACGTATATCGTGAGGTCGAGGATCTTTGGTGTGGCCGGAGTACTTACTGTATGGTCGTCTCCAGGCTTCGTAGCAACCCTCTGAGCATGGAGTAAGCACGACGCCACCTGGCATGCAGTGATGAACGCACATAAGTCCACTGCGGATTAGCCATTATGTCGTAGACGGTGCGGAGCAGGACCAGCGGACAATAGTGCCAATCGGCGTGGGCTAGGTGGGGGGAATAAGCAAGCGCACCGAGATTTGACTCAGAGTGCTTGCCTTTTTATATTTAGGTGCCCGAATACTGAACGCGTATTCATGGACATTCTACTAAGATTCTCGCGATCTAGATCGATCACTGAGGATCAAGATCAAGAACCGCGAATCCGACGCCGAGGGATTCGCAAATCGGGGAGGAGAGGGGTGGTCCCTATGGGTAGATAAGCCTTCCGCGGTCTGGCATGCTTGCATATCGGAGGATGTCGTGATGATATGTCAAGAGTAGGTCGCGGTTCCGTTCTCTGTGCCGAGGGGTATGGAAGAAGCGGAGAAGGGGGCACTCAAGTCTGGGGGCAAGAGGGAATCAATGATAATCGGAAATTTGATTGGCCTTTGCTTGAAGTATAGCCGGCAGTCCTGTCACCGTGAGATGTCCGTCGTGCGTGCGGGGATATATTGTGAGAACCATGATGATCATGGGACGACGCTGTACCTGGATCCCACGGCCGCGGATTTAGGTGTTGTTGTCCAACCACCGAATGAACGATACCCATAAGTATTTTGGCAGAGATCGGCTCGGAGGATGGCACCTATCAAACGTACGGATAAAGAGAAACATACATAACAAAAAACACATTGAACCTTCCCATGCCGTCACCACATGATACTTAGGGGCTGGTAGATGGGTCCATGTGGGTCCGTGAATATGCATAAGCAGCGAAAGGAGGCTGAACTTCAATGTTGCAACAGACTGCACGGGCGGCCAAGCAAGGAATCGCGGCCATATCCAGAGAATTAAGTATTTGAGCAATAAACGGCGTCTGCAGAATGTAACACGCGCAAGTTTCCGACGTCACTGGGACATACATAGCCTCAACGCCTGGTTAAAGCCGTCACAGATCCGAGCCGTTGCCAAATCTCGACACCGAGACGAGATCTCGTTAGCACAACATCAACATACCGTCCTGAAGTTATGCCCGTAGCGCAACTCACCGGAAAGGTGGTTTAAATCCGGAATTGCACTTTCGAGCCCCTATCTTTGATAATTGGAAGCGAACTCACCCAGCAAATCGGAAGGCAATTAGACCTGCGATCAATCAGGGGTTGGTGAAAGGCCGCTACATGTTAATAAGTTTCTCCGCAGTGGACTCATGACCTGCATTCAAAGCCTGGTTACTGATGGAAATTCCTTGCAAAAACGCGCGCGCGATGTTTCTGGAATCTGCCCCTTGCACTGCTTTGACGAGCTTGGTGGTGGGGTGCTTGCTTTGCCTGTCCAAGTGTGCCTTAACCGTCCAATTGGACCCAAGAATGAGGAATGCGGAGAATCTCGGGGTTCCTAACGACTCCGATGACCTTCGCGGTGGGAACCAGTCAGTCTCCAATCCTCCCATGCACGGCGGAGACAGCTTGCGAGAACGACGAGAGGGCATGCGCTTCTTTCATTCCCATCATCGGGTTTCAAGGACTCACCGGAGTTGGCCCGGGAGCTATATGAATGACACTGATGAATGAACACGTAAGAGTAACAGGACAAAAAGACGGTAAGATGGCTCGGGTCGTACCGCTTGCGAGAATGGCTTTCACGTTCGTCGGGCTTCAAAGACTCACCGGATTGGCACAGTCACGCGATACCAACACCCTTTGATTGGAACCTGATAAAAGGGCATGAAGCAGTGCACCTGATTCTAGGGTGCTTTGCGAACTTCGAAGTCGGCCCTACGGCAAAGAAGAACTCGGAAAGCCCGCGGGAAGGGTACCGGCGGTACAGACGAGGTGCAAATGAGAAAGAAGATAGTCCCGCCAAGACACGACTCCCCGATACGGACAGGACACGGAAGATGAAAGCAACTTGAAGCTCTCCCGCTCCTACCTCCAGACATGGACACTACCACAATCCCCTCCTTCTCCTGTCGCTCTATCCCGCTTCGTCGCTCAGTCCGCATTTGAGGCGCAAGCGCTGACCCATTTCCTCAACCAGCCCCGTGGCTTTGCACACGTCGAGTTCCTCAGGACCGGGAAGATGTCGTGGCAGCATACTAGAGCTTTGCGGAGGAGCCGTCGCATATGCTCGATCGCAACCTCAAGATGGATTATGTGGTCGTGCGGCCGACGAGCCAGAATCCGACCAGTCATAGGCTGTATTTTTAAGACTATAGGGGGACGAGGAGGCGCTGAGGACTGTGTTGAATGAGTTTGAGATACATATAGGGCTATTGCGAGCAATGTTCGCTGCGACAGCCCTTCACCCTACCTTGGCTTGCTGTAGCGTTTCGAACACAGGTTCACTGTTTTTAGCATTTTCACTCACCGAGATGACCGAAAGATTTTCTTTGAATTAATGCGATTTTCAAACACATCAAAGAAATCTGGGTGTCACCGTCACCTGAACCTTTGGTTGAATTTCGCAAAACGCTACAGCATTCGAATGGCATATTATAATCAGGTGTAGATGAATCGAATACATCAAACAGCCACTAATCGAAGCTATGAAGTACAGTCAAAATGCTGTTATGGAAATTACCTTACAACAGTTGTCGATTTGAATCAAATTTTGGGATCAGACGTACTTAGTTCAATAAGGCGCGAAGGGCCGACAAGCGGCAGGGCCCGTTACCCTTCGAGTATTTACGTGAAGCAATCTGTGGCTAGTTTTGTCGGATTTCCTCGAGTTTTTTCTCCTGTTCAGAGCGTTCACCAGCAAGTTCTTCACCATAAGACAATCGCTTGGATGCTTTCCCCTTGGTCAGAGTCTTGATATGTTTTTTCAAGACACAGCGCAATTTGGCTACACCGTCATCCTTTCCAAAGCGACATCGAGTGACTTGAAAAGGTTCTTGAGAGGTGTGAGAAGCATTCGCATTGCGACAAAGTTCAGGAAAAATATGTCTCAGTTCGCACTGGCATATGTAGACGATTTCCATTCATTATGAAATCGGACTGTGTTGCACCTGCTTCGCAAGATCCCGTTGCCAAATGGTTGAGGAAAATTTCCCGAAGCTCGGGGACCGTGCATTTTTTATACGATGCAATTCACAAAGGACAGTCATGGCAGCCTTACTTTGTTTCTCAAAACCATGGAAGATGTCGCAGACGGCACTGGAATTGGACGAAATATTTCGCAAAGCGACGATCCTGAGTCCAATCCCGAATCTCAACACTTGAATCCCTCGCTGATCCAAAACTGCGGGCAATAACTCTGAGCATGGGCTTTAAACTCAACACAGGATCCGGAGAGCAAGTAGCTGATGAAGACAGGGCGGGACTCTCAGATATCAAGGCACACCGTGGACAGACTGTGAAAGGACATGAAGTGGTGTATCTGGTCGATTTAGCAGAAAGGATAAAATGGATATTGTCTTGTATAGACTAAATGCATTTTGTTCTGCTCCTTCTGCGCGCGCAGCCTTCCTATAGCAAAGTGCTTGCCACATTTTTTGCCATTTGTAGGCAGGCTGGTAATGAGCCTAACGGAGGAGTAACAACGATTTTAGTGGGAGTGGGACTCGTCCAGTCCCACTCCCGCACTTAGAAAGTGCGACTCACTCCCATTAATGGGACTCAACCCCGCTACAGGGTGCAACTGATGGCGAATGCATCAGCAGTGCGACTGATGCGCAATCAATCCCCGCTCATCACCGATGATCATGATATCAATCCGTATCTCGGCCCCAATTCAGCATCGGCGACACTGCTCAGCATGCCATCTTGCCACATTTCATTAATAGCTGACCATATTGCATGAATATCAACCACACTATGCCATGCCAGGGTCTTTCTGAGTCCCATTATGTTCCCTGGATGGTACTGATATGAATTTATCGATTTTATTGTTGCCTCATTGCAGCGCACTGTGCCGACCGGCCATTTTACACAACAGCAGCATGTTGGTTTTTTTTGGGAGTTTGTCGGATTGTGATTGGTGTGTAGTGATTTTCGTCAGCCCCCGGCCCTTGTAGGCTGTTAAATGAAGGATGTTGAACCATGGCAAATGATTCTACACATAAAAACGAAGCCTTTGGCTTCCTAATACTTCGTGCCATTGTGCCCTTGAATTTAGTATTCCGCAACCTTTGTTGGCTGATGTGTGGTTGATGGCGGTGGAAAGTTCGTTCCAATTTACTAGTGGGCTGTTAAATGAGTGAAATTTGAGGACAGAGATCCGTTCTATCCATGCAAAAGAAACCCTTGGCTTCCTAATACTTCGTGCCATTGTAGCATTGAATTTAGTATTCCGTGACCTTTGTTGGCTGGTGTGTGAAAGTTCGTTCCAATTTTCTGGTAGGCTGCTAAATGAGTAAAATCTGAATATGGGAATCCGTTCTATACATAAAAATGAAGCCTTTGGCTTTCTAATACTTTCTGCCATTGTGGCCTTAAATTTGCTTTGAACAACTTGGCAGGCAGGCTTACTGTAAGGGCAACCTCAGCTCGGCGCGGGAGCGCGGGAGACTAGCGGGAGAATCCGAAGTAAACTCAATTCAAGGTACTAAATACAGAGTTCTAGAATACGCACCTAGCGGGAGAATCCGAAGAGAAGAAAGGATGAGGATTCCCATGCTAGGCGAGGTTTTTTATAAGTACTAGCCAGTAGCACGTGTCCGGAGGGATCGGCAGTGGTCTCGAGCTTGATCGCACAGCACGTGCCAGTGAGAGCGACCGGATGGAGGGGGACGGAGGGGGACGGAGTCCGGAGGGACGGGAGGCGACATTCCGGGTGGAGGCGCCGGCTGAGGTGCGGGTCCGAAGGCCGGACGGTCGGGCGAGGCCGGACGGTCGGACGGGACCGGACGAAGGATCGGGCGAGGCAGTGGGGCAGTGCGATGGGCCGGAGCCGGACGGACGGACGGACGGACGGTTCCCCTGACATCACCCCCCCTTGGAATGCGGCGTCCCGACGCATGAATCGGACCTGGGCGTCGCGCCTCCGGAACGAGAGCGAGTCGAAAGCGGCCGAGGCGATCCGGCGCGGGGCGTTAGGGTAGCGGCGGTAGTAGGCATCAATGGCGTCTTGGGCGAAGACGTCGGAGTGCTTTACCCATTTATTGTGTTCCGGGCCGTAGCCTTTCCACCGCACCATGTACCAGAGGCTGCCATAACGGACCTTCGCTTCTAGGATCTCTTCGATCTCCCATTGAACATCGTGGTCCGTCTGCAGGACGGGCGGGGGTTCGTTGTTCCGGGGGCGTCCGGGGAACAGGTCCGGTTCCGCGAGCTGGAGTTTCACCACCGGGAAGACCGGGTGGAGCTGGGAGTACCGGGGGGGAAGCTCGAGCTTGTACGCACCCTTTCCGACGACCTTCACGACTTTGAAGGGGCCGAGGCGTTTGTCCGTGAATTTGACGGACGGACGGGTCGTCCGGATGTCGGAGGCATCCAGCCAGACTCGATCACCTACTTTGATCTCTGGGGCGGGCGTGCGTCGGCGATCGTAGTACAGCTTGAACTCGTCCTTGGCTTTAGCGAGCGCGGCTTTGGCTTCCGAGACTCCGGACGCGATCCGGTCGCGGAACTCGTTCGCGGATTCCACGGTTGAGCGCAATCCATTGGGCTCGAACCCCATCCGGGGGAGCCTTCCAGTGTCCGTCATGAACGGGACTTGCTGCGTCGAGGAGTGGACGTGGTTGTTGTATGCGAACTCCGCAGCCGGGAGGAGCTCGTCCCAGTCGTCTTGTGTGTAGTTCGTGAAGATCCGGACGAACTGCTCGAGTTCCTGATTGACGCGCTCGGTCTGGCCGTCTGTCTGCGGGTGGTAGGCGGTGGAGGTCGCTGGTTCTATCCCGATGAGGCGCCACAGTTCCGTAGTGAATTCCGCGACGAACTGCGGCCCACGGTCGGAGATATATTTCCGGGGGGTTCCGTGGTGCCTCCAGACGTTCCGGTAATAGAGCCGAGCGGCTCCGATTGCGCCAAGGCCGGTGTGGCACTCGTTAAAATGGGCCCGCTTACCCAGGACGTCGACCACGACCATAACGGCGTCGAAGCCGTGCGCGTCCGGGAGCTCGACGATGAAGTCCACCGAGACGGTGTCCCAGCGTTCTTCTGGAATCTCGGTCGGGTGGAGCTCTCCGTGGGGTAGCTTGCGGAGTGCCTTCGTCCGGTTGCACGGGTCGCAGGTTCGGACATATTGGCCGACGTGACGGGACAGCTGGGGCCACCAGTAATTCCGGGAGATGAGCTCGAGGGTTTTGAAGCGTCCGGCGTGTCCGGCGACCCGGGTGTCGTGGTGCAGGGCGATGATCCGGCGTCGGAGGTCCTTATTCTGCGGTACGACGATCTTGCCGCGGTAGTAAAGGAGCCCTTCTGCGACACGCCACTCGGACGACCGGGGAGGGCGGACGTTCCGGTTCTTGAGGAGCTCTCGCGCGACAAGCACGACGGGGTCCTCAAGGTCCGGTTCACCCGCGAAGGCCTCCCGGACGTCGCAAAGGAGGGGGACCTCGGGTCCGGCTACCACGACGCCTTCTAGCGCGCGGACGTGGAACAAGTCTGGGCGAAGAAGGGTAACGTCCGTGTTGTCCGAGCCTACCCCGTGGTCCGGGCGACGGGACAGCGCGTCCGGACGACCCATGAGGCGGCCGGGCTGGTGGTGGAGCGCGAAGTCAAACCGGGACAGGTACAGGGACCACCGCGCCTGCCTCCGGTTCAAGTTCTGCGCCTTCCGGAAGTACTCCAAGTTTTTGTGATCCGTCCAGATCTCGACCGGATGTTGCGTTCCCTCGAGGAAATGTCGCCACTCCTCTAGGGCCCGGATGATCGCAAGCATCTCCTTGTCGTGGATCTCGTAGTTGCGCTGGACGTCACTCAGACTCTTGGAGTAGAATGCGACCGGGTGCCACTTCCCGTTCGCATCCGGCTGAGACAGGACGGCTCCGGTGGCGTAGTCGGAGCTGTCCGCCTCGACCCAGTACGGACGCGACTCGTCGGGCAGGACCAAGACGGGCTCCGCGGTCACCGCATCCTTGAGGGCTTGGAAGGCGGCGGCCGCGGCAGCGGTCCAGGTA
>WIQG01000516.1:0-76862 GCA_014925785.1 Mycena galopus ATCC 62051
CTCCTTTCCCGTTTATCCGTCGGAGGAATAGCTGCGAGCGTATTGCCATTGGCCAGTGCCCAGGTAGTCCCTGATTTCCTGACCATGCGGCTTTTGTCATCCAAGATATTTGAAAATACCAGTCCCCTGGCTGACTGATATCGCTTCGTCAATCTATTCCTTTCGTCTCCTGCCCCTTTCCCGTAGCTCCTGACCATCGGATCTTATTCCCCTGGCCTCCAGCTTTCCGTAGATACCCCTAGTGTAACCTTTTCCCAGAAAGGTTTCTTATTCCCAACTTCGCTTCCTTGGAATAAGATCAATCCCATCAGATTGTCTTAACCGACCTTCGCTTATCCCGGAATCCCTTCAGTATAAGTTTTCCCCGACCTCACACGCCTGTCACATGGAAGGCCTTTCCTTCAGCCGAGCAGAAATAAGCTTATTCCCGCATGTCCCGTTTGTAAGTATTCCTGGCTTATTTCTCGTTGTGGAAATAAGCTCCAGAAATAGTCTCTTTAGAGGTTTGTGGGCTACACTTTCCTCTACAGTTTTCGAGGCGAGTACTGCCAGTCCGCAGGGTAGTCACCTACCCGTTGTACCCGTTACTCTGTGATCCTGACCCTGCCAGCTATACTGAGACCGTATACCAGCTCTCAGAAATAAGCCTATACTGTAATCAGACTATTCCGAAACGCGCGAAAAGTGCGGTGTTTAGGTATAGCTCAATTCCAGACAGTTCACCGCCTCGAGGTCAAGCTTGATTTCAACTTCAGATGGGCCGAATCGTATTACTGCCATTGGCAGAAGTTAGGGCACTGCTAAATTTTTATGTTTTTGACCATTTTCAGCCAGAACAACAATTGTGAGCTCATTTCTGGACCGTTTACCTTTAACATTCAAATCAACTTGGGGGTAAAGGCCGTCGCGGAGCGCGGCAGACCTCATACTTATGTCCTTTTGTAGCTCAAACCTACATTGAGATTAAAGAGGAAGTGGTTCTTCCTCGATGAGCCAGAAAAGATCTGGAATCATTAGATTCAATTATCGTTGGTTGGCTGTGACTCTGAAAAAACACTGCTACCCAAGCTTGGAGTTTCAATGATTTTTCGGTGCAATCTTGTAGAGTCTTTTCAGTGGTTCTCAGAAACAAGCCATGGCCAGATTCTGGCTTCTGGAAATTTTTGAATTTCATAAGCAGACTCGGTTAATGCTTGTTTGTCACTCCACAAATATGTTCGCAGCTGCCCAAGCTCAAGGAGTTTCACTGATTTTTTGGTGGAACCTTGTAGAGTCTAGTCAATTGGTCCAAGAAACAAGGTATGGTCAGATTCTTGCTCCAGGAAAGTTTTAAATTTCTTATTCTTCAACGGACTCGGTTGATGCTTGTTTGTCACTCCACAAATATGTTCGCAGCTGCCCAAGCTCAAGGAGTTTCACTGATTTTTTGGTAGAAACTTGTAGAGTCTAGTCAGTTCGTCCAAGAAACAAGGTATGGCCAGATTCTCACTCCAGGAACGTGTTAAATTTCTCATTCTTTAACACTTGTTTGTCACTCCACAAATATGTTCGCGGCTGCCCAAGCTCAAGGAGTTTCACTGATTTTTTGGTGGAACCTTGGAGAGTCTAGTCAGTTGGTCTAAGAAACAAGGTATGGCCAGATTCTCACTCCAGGAAAGTTTAAATTTCTCATTCTTTAACGGACTCGGTTGATGCTTGTTTGTCGCTCCGAAAATATGTTCGCAGCTGCCCAAGCTTGAGGAGTTTCAAAGATTTTTAGTTGCAAGTGTGTATATTGTAATCAGCTAGTCTAAGAAATCAACTATGGTGAATTAGGTCTCAGTGAGGCAAACAAGTGTAACCCAAGTTCATTGAAGAATGACATGAAGAATAATTGATTTCAAGGTTATGTGGGGCCAGAATGAAGCTATGACTTGCAAGGGGCAACCAATCCCCGAAATTTACACTGCACCTCAATTTTTTTTTTCAGAGGAATGAGAGACCCCCATCCCCTCCCAAATCGGGAAATCACCTTTTAAGGTAATTTCATGTGAAGTTTTTGAGATCAAAACCCAGTACCGTTGAGTGTTTAGGGCCCCAGAGCCATCTGGTTTGTAGAAGAATACTTCCAGGACCATCCTTCAGCTTTCCGCCAGGTACTTGAGAGAGATTTGACCAAATGCTTTTTTCAAAAGCCACCACGGTATCGAGTCCACGTGATATCTCACTGCATTCGACGAGGTTGTGCTCCATAGATAAGGGTAGATTTACCCAATATGGCAATAATTTTTTGTCTTATAACTTGACAACCACTTCATTCTGGGTGAGATGAACATGTATTCTGGCTCAAAACCATGAACAGTTTGCGGAAAACCTCATTATGAAGATATTAATAGAACAATTACATAAGGACTTGTAACAGGGGGTGTGACGCGTGATGGTCTGAACTAATTCAACAATTCAACAGACCCTTCAACTTGGCGTGACTGGTACCAAAAATTTGACATTTCGACATCGACAATGGGGTGCGTGATGCGTGACTGTCGAATTGAACGTTGAAACATGTGCCAGCGGTCTATGGGTGAAATACAACTATATCGGGCTGAATGCAATAGGAAAATGTGCTCTTGTCTAGGATTCACAAATCCTGAAACTGACCATCCTAAAACAACAACCAACAAAACTCCACAAGTGATTCCAGATACAGTCCCAGAGAGTACGACCAAGTACGGGTCTTTGTGTACCGATAGAAGATACTGTCAGGGGAACCACCCGTTCGTCCGTCCGTCCGTCCGTCCAGCTCCGGCCCATCGCACCGCCCCACTTCCTCGTCCGATCCTTCGTCCAGCCTCGTCCGTCCGTCCGACCTCGCCCGACCATCCGGCTTTCGGTCCTACGCCCCAGCCTACGCCTTCATCCGGAACGTCATCCTCCGTCCCTCCGGACTCCGCCCTCCTCCGACCTCCCTCGTCCGGTCGGTCTCACTGGCACGTGCTATGTGATCAAGCTCGAGACCACTGCCGATCAATCTGGACACGTGCTACTGGCTAGTACCTATAAAAACCTCGCCTAGCATGGGAATCCTTATCCTTTCTTCTCTTCGGATTCTCCCGCTAGGTGCGTATTCTAGAAACCTGTATTTAGTACTGTCAATTGAGTTACTTCGGATTCTCCCGCTAGTCTCCCGCGCTCCCGCACCGAGCTGAGGTTGCCCTTACAGCAGAAGAAAGGATCTAAGGGATCAACCGGTCAAGATTGCGAAGTTCGGTGTAGACTCGGACTCGGACCGCTACGCTAGCGCTCCGGCTTCCCCCACTTCCAACCTCGACCCCTCCTCCTTGATGGACGCCCCGACGCCCGGAAACGGGTCCGCGCCACCCGAGCTCCCGGATGTTTACATCCCGGACCCGGCTGCCGACCCCGAATCCCGGCTGACAGCGGTAGAAGGCTCTCTCGCGAATATCGAAACCCTACTCCTCCGCGTTTTACACAACAGCCAAAATCCACCCGCGACTGCCCCCGTCCCTGCCGCTCCGGCTCCGGCGGTGGGTCCAGACTTCACCACCCTCACCCCTGCAGCAAAATCGGTTCTCCGACCGAACCCCCCAGCCGTTTTCGACGGCGACCGGACTCAAGGACGGATGTTCCTCCACTCCGTCCTCACATACCTCCGACTAGTTCCGGAAGCCTTCATGGTCCACGGACAGGTTGTTGAGGAAAAACTCGTGCGGTACGCCATGTCCTTTATGGCGCGAGACACGGCCGGACGATGGGCCGAACGACAGTCCGCAATCGTTCCGTTCCCGTTCCCGTCCTGGGCGGAATTCGAGTCCGAGTTCCGGCTCCGGTTCGTAGAGGAAAACGAGCAAGACCAAGCTCTCCTCTGGCTGGAGACCCATAGCTACTACCAGGGCTCCCGCGACGTTTACCGGTACATGGACGACTTCGAGGAACTCGCCGCTACGGCCGGGTACACGGATCTGCTCGTCCGCGTCACCAAGTACCGCGCAGGGCTCGACCCGCGGATTAACGCGGCGATCACCACGTCCGGGACCGCCCCGGCGCTGCTAGACTACGCCAGATGGCGTCTCCGTGCCTTCCGCCAGTACGACGCCCTCGCCCGTGTCCGAGCAGGAGCACCTCCGACTCGCGCCCCGGCTCCGGCCCCACGCCCCCGCACTGGGACGTTCCTCCCGGTCCCCTCCTTCACACCTGCTCCCAAAGCCGCGCCGGCGCCCGCCCTTCCGCCTGGCATTCCGATGGAAGTCGACCGGACCCGCGCACGCTTCACGCCGCGCACTTGCTTCCATTGCGGCGCGGCCGGACACCTCGCCCGAGACTGCCCGACTCCCTCGGACGTCCGGCACGCGGACATCCTGGACGAGGTCGTCTGTCAACTCGGTGACGACCTCCTCGGAGAACTCTTCGCGCGCCTCTCTACCACCGCTGGGCTTCCGGCCAAGCCGGACGCCGGAGACGCGGAGCCGGAGGGTTTTCCGGACCTGGCCGAGTGAGCGGTGCGCCCTCGGTCGCGTCCCCCAATCGTTACTCCTGCTTGTACAAAGATATACCCAATAAATCAGCAGTTGAAACGAAAGGCGCACCCCCTATTCCCGCCCCGGAGGCAAAGACAGAACTTCCCCCTTCCATTCCCCGCGTCCGCCGTCCGAGGTGGGAACGCAAACTACCCCGGCAGTACGTTATTGATTCCGTGGAGGGCCGGAACTCCCTGCACATTCCATTGGAGATGCAATCGGTAGAAACCGCGGCTACGATGTCCGTGAAAGGTCTGGTTGACTGCGGGGCGACCGGAGACTTCATCGACTCGGAGTACGTGATCTCCCGCAACCTTCCCGTCCGGAAGCTCTCCCAGCCAATTCCGGTCCTCAACGTCGACGGCACGCCCAATGCGTCCGGAGGCATTTCCGGCGTAGTTGATATGGTCGTCAACTACAAGGGACACTCCGAACACATCCAACTCGCGGTAACGCGGCTCGGAAAGCAGCACGTCATCCTTGGTTACTCCTGGCTTCAGAAGCACAACCCGGAGATCGACTGGGAGACCAAGGAAGTCCGGATGACCCGCTGCCCGACCAGCTGCAGCACTTGCCGGGAGGAGCTCCGCGCCGTCCGTCGCAACGCGAAGATCTCCGCCACGATCCTCCGGCAGCTCCGCGAAGGTCCCGTCCCGTCTATCTGTGCCATTGACTCGGAGGAGTGGTGCAGAGATGGCGGGTACGATCCGGACTACAACGGAGACGAATTCCCGGACCTCACTCCGGACCCGGACGACGACGACGGTGACGAAGACGGCGAGCTCGAGGACGGCGACCGGATCCTCTACACTGCGTTCGCTCCGGCCGAAGAAATCCGCACAGGCAGCACCGTCTCTCAACGGCTCGCGGAGGCCTACGCCCGGAACTCGGCCCCGCCTGGGACCTCAGTTCCGGCCTGGGTAGAGGATTTCTCCGACGTTTTCGATAAGGAGTCGTTCGACGCGTTGCCGGAACGTCGGACGTGGGACCACGCCATCGAACTCGTCCCGGATGCGAAACCGGCCAACTGCAAGGTCTACCCAATCTCCCCCCTTGAGCAGAAGGAACTTGACACTTTCATCGAGGATGGGTTGAGCACCGGCCGGATCCGTCCGTCCAAATCACCGATGGCGTCTCCAGTCTTCTTCATCAAAAAGAAGGACGGAAGCCTCCGGTTCGTCCAGGACTACCGGGCGCTCAATGCAATGACCGTAAAGAACCAGTATCCGCTCCCGCTGATTAACGATCTCATCAACCGCCTTAAGGGAGCCCGGTTCTTCACGAAACTCAACGTCCGGTGGGGCTTCAACAACGTCCGGATCCGGGGAGGCGACAAGTGGAAGGCCGCATTCCGTACCAACCGAGGGCTCTTTGAGCCCCTGGTGATGTACTTCGGCCTCACCAACTCTCCGGCCACGTTCCAGACGATGATGAACGACATCTTCCAAGACCTCATCCTGTCCAGAGATGTCATGGTATACCTCGACGACATCCTCATCGCTCACTCCGATCTCGGGCGCCACCGAGAGATCGTCCGAGAAGTCCTCCGGCGGCTCCGGGCGCACAAGCTTTACCTCCGGCCAGAGAAGTGCGAGTTCGAGAAGTCGTCGATCGAGTACCTCGGTGTCATCATCTCGCACAACCACGTCGAGATGGACCCGGTCAAGGTCGCCGGAGTCGCCGCCTGGCCCGCTCCAGAGAACAAGAAGGACGTGCAGCAGTTCCTCGGCTTGACGAACTTCTACCGGAGGTTCATCCGGGCGTTCTCGGACATCGCGCGGCCCCTCTTCGACCTCACAAAGAAGAGCGTCGCATGGACCTGGACCACCGCCGCGGCCGCCGCTTTCCAAGCCCTGAAGGACGCGGTGACCGCGGAGCCCGTCTTAGTCCTGCCCGACGAGTCGCGTCCATACCGAGTCGAGGCGGACAGCTCCGACTACGCTACCGGGGCCGTCCTGTCCCAGCCGGACGCGGACGGAAAGTGGCATCCGGCCGCGTTCTACTCCAAAAGTCTGAGTGACGTCCAGCGCAACTATGAGATCCACGACAAAGAGATGCTCTCGATCATCCGAGCCCTCGAGGAGTGGTGACACTTCCTCGAAGGTACGCAGCATCCGGTTGAGATCTGGACGGATCACAAAAACCTGGAGTACTTCCGGAAGGCACAGAACTTGAACCGGAGGCAGGCGCGGTGGTCCCTGTACCTGTCCCGGTTTGACTTTGTGCTCCACCACCAGCCCGGACGCCTCATGGGTCCTCCGGACGCGCTGTCCCGTCGCCCGGACCACGGGGTAGGCTCGGACAACACGGACGTTACCCTTCTTCGCCCGGACTTGTTCCACATCCGCGCGCTAGAAGGCGTCGTGGTAGCCGGACCCGAGGTCCCCCTCCTTCGTGACGTCCGGGAGGCCTTCGCGGGTGAACCGGACCTTGAGGACCCCGTCGCGCTTGTCGCGCGAGAGCTCCTCAAGAACCGGAACGTCCGCCCTCCCCGGTCGTCCGAGTGGCGTGTCGCAGAAGGGCTCCTTTACTACCGCGGTAAGATCGTCGTACCGCGGAATAAGGACCTCCGACGCCGGATCATCGCCCTGCACCACGACACCCGGGTCGCTGAACACGCCGGACGCTTCAAAACCCTTGAGCTTATCTCCCGGAATTACTGGTGGCCCCAGCTGTCCCGTCACGTCGGCCAATATGTCCGAACCTGCGACCCGTGCAACCGGACGAAGGCACTCCGGAAGCTACCCCACCGAGATTCCGGAAGAACGCTGGGACACCGTCTCGATGGACGTCATCGTCGAGCTCCCGGACGCAGACGGTTTCGACGCCGTTATGGTCGTGGTCGACGTCCTGGATAAGCGGGCCCATTTCAACGAGTGCCACACCGGCCTTGGCGTGGTCAGAGCCGCTCGGCTCTATTA
The DNA here is from genome assembly GCA_014925785.1 of Mycena galopus ATCC 62051. Taxonomy (NCBI): domain Eukaryota; kingdom Fungi; phylum Basidiomycota; class Agaricomycetes; order Agaricales; family Mycenaceae; genus Mycena; species Mycena galopus. The sequence goes on from WIQG01000516.1 coordinate 7,436, forward strand.
CCGGAACGTCTGGGGGCACCACGGAACCCCCCGGAAATATATCTCCGACCGCGGGCCGCAGTTCGTCGCGGAATTCAATACGGAACTGTGGCGCCTCATCGGGATAGAACCAGCGACCTCCACCGCCTACCACCCGCAGACCGACGGCCAGACCGAGCGCGTCAATCAGGAACTCGAGCAGTTCGTCCGGATCTTCACGAACTACAAACAAGACGACTGGGATGAGCTCCTCCCGGCTGCGGAGTTCGCGTACAACAACCACGTCCACTCCTCGACGCAGCAAGTCCCGTTCATGACGGACACTGGAAGGCTCCCCCGGATGGGGTTCGAGCCCAACGGACTATGCTCGAACGTGGAGTCCGCGAACGAGTTCCGTGTCCGGATCGTGTCCGGAGTCTCGGAAGCCAAAGCCGCGCTCGTTAAAGCCAAGGACGAGTTCAAGCTGTACTACGATCGCCGATGCACGCCCGCCCCGGAGATCAAAGTAGGCGATCGAGTCTGGCTGGACGCCTCCGACATCCGGACGACCCGTCCGTCCGTCAAATTCGCGGACAAACGCCTCGGCCCCTTCAAAGTCGTGAAGGTCGTCGAAAAGGGTGCGTACAAGCTCAAGCTTCCCCCCTGGTACTCCCAGCTCCACCCGGTCTTCCCGGTGGTGAAACTCCAGCTCGCGGAACTGGACCCGTTCCCCGGACGCCCCCAGAACAACGAACCCCCGCCCGTCCTTCAGACGGACCACAACGTTCAATGGGAGGTTGAAGAGATCCTAGAAGCGAAGGTCCGTTATGGCAGCCTCTGGTACATGGTGCGGTGGAAAGGCTACGGCCCGGAACCCAATAAATGGGTAGAGCACTCCGACGTCTTCGCCCAAGACGCCATTGATGCCTATTATCGCCGCTACCCTAACGCCCCGCACCGGATCGCCTCGGCCGCTTTCGACTCGCTCTCGTTCCGGAGGCGCGACGCCCATGTCCGATTCATGCGTCGGGACGCCGCATTCCAAGGGGGGGGTGATGTCAGGGGAACCACCCGTCCCTCCATCCGTCCGTCCGTCCGTCCGTCCGTCCAGCTCCGGCCCATCGCACCGCCCCACTTCCTCGTCCGATCCTTCGTCCAGCCTCGTCCGTCTGTCCGACCTCACCCGACCATCCGGCTTTCGGTCCTACGCCCCAGCCTACGCCTTCGTCCGGAACGTCATCCTCCGTCCCTCCGGACTCCGCCCTCCTCCGACCTCCCTCATCCGGTCGGTCTCACTGGCACGTGCTATGTGATCAAGCTCGAGACCACTGCCGATCAATCCGGACACGTGCTACTGGCTAGTACCTATAAAAACCTCGCCTAGCGTGGGAATCCTTATCCTTTCTTCTCTTCGGATTCTCCCGCTAGGTGCGTATTCTAGAAACCTGTATTTAGTACTGTCAATTGAGTTACTTCGGATTCTCCCGCTAGTCTCCCGCGCTCCTGCGCCGAGCTGAGGTTGCCCTTACAGCTGCACAAAAGCCAGTGATTAGTTGGACAACCTGAATTTATCAAAGAACAGAGGCTAGCCCCGCCGCATATGGGTGAGGGGTAGACCGGAGACCGTCTGTCGTATCGAAACTGTATGTGTTGATAGACAGACCGGTCGATCGGAGTTTGAATTCCCGATACGCGTAAATTATCCCAAAAAGGCTATTTGTAAGCGATCTTTTGGTGGAGCCAGGCCGATAACATTTGATATAAACAGTGGCAACATGAACTGAAAAATAATACCTAGTCCTCAGTCCAGGCAGAAATGACCAAAGCAAATGCCCAGTAGCCTTAAGTACGTCTTCCTTTGTCTTCACTATTGCCCATATATTTCACTCTCCCCCCCGAAGGCCAAACGACACTGGCTTATCTAATAGCCTTTTTGGGACAATTTACGTATATTGGGATTTCGAACTCCGATTGACCAGCCTGTCAATCAACACAAAGATTTCAATACGACAGGCTGGATTCGAGGCTAGGTGAGGGGATGTCTGAAGACCGAAGACCAGGGCGGCAAAAGAAATGAAAAAACAGCCTGTACCCACTGATATCATGGGCTTGCGTTGAGTTTTCGCGTGCCATATGCATACCGGCTTTCGACACAATGATAAGGCTAAAGGGAATGAAAATCTGGTGCAAGCAGGAGTCTGAAAGGATGAACCACTCCTTCATTAAAATTACATGGGCCTGTCTGAAGCTGAAGGAGATGATCCGCAGAGGAGTTTGGGATATAATTTATGTCTTTAGGGCTTTCAGAGCCAAGCTGATATACTACAGGAGAATGTACTGCAACAATGTAAGAGACAGAGACTGATGATGAGTAAGAAATGAGTGAGAAAGAGAACATCTGAGAAATAACTCATGCCCGAGATGCCCGAAATACAACAGAAGCCCTTCGGGACTCCGCTATCAGCCCCTCACGTCCACTTGTTCAACCCAAATGGTGGGCCGCGTGATGGATATCGCAAAAAAACGAACACCTATACGTGATTGTTGTTGCTGCAGAATGCGAAGCATGGGAGTGGGAATGGGAAATTGTCGACATGTTGAGCGTTCAGGGAAAGCGTAAAATAAGTTGTAACATCAAAAAAGTCACCGGCGAATATATGCGGTTGCAAGTCCCACAATTGCCGCAATCCTCACCATTCTTGTGAACCAGCAGACAATCGAAAGTCTCCACATGTCATGCTCGCGATATTCACCATCATTGTGAATCTCGCGAGTCTTACCAGCGTGTACAAGGGATTATAAGCCCTTGCAACGCTGCTATTTAAACTGTGGAGATTTTCATTGCATCGTTGTTGCTGTAGACGCAAGCAGACTGTTTCATTCGGAAAAAACATATATTCAGCCAATTTTATATACTCTCCTACTACAGTCCAGTCAGAGAACAATAAACAATCCCACCTCGCACGCCCGTACATCACACGAACATCTTACATAAGAGTTGTCGCCAAACCCGCATTCGCTGGAGAAGCGCTCATTGACTCCAGTGAGTCGCTGCCACTGTGAATGTGCTATGACAAGTGCAACCCTGCGACCATGACGTTCGGAAGCATAAGCACCCCGTCACACTGGGGACAAGGTGTGATATAAGGCACATTTATATTGCAAGTATATCAGAGGTATATTTTGAATATATGGAAAATATACTGAAAATAGACAAGGGTGGTATATAGCCAGTCTATATGATATATACACCCAAAATACAGAGAATATTCAGGGTCTGTATATCATCAGTATATTTCCTAATACACTGAGTATATACTTGTAATATACTGAGGTCTGATGGCTACCATATATGGACCTCAGTATATTGCAAGTATATTGCAACCAAACAATCCACAAAAGGAAGAAAAACACTTTCCAATGCAGGGAATATCAGAATTCCCCAGGATAGAGCCTCAATTATGATCAAAGGCATCTCATTTGCAGACAAGACTTGGTTTCAACTCTCTTACACAATCTGCACAATGTGCTATGGGAGGTCATAATGTCTGTGCTCCACTTTCATATTCAAACTCATCTAAAATTTCCATTCTACAACACTAGAACTATGGATGCAATTTTTACTATTGCTGCTGATCATATTAATGGCTGGGGAATTGTCTTGGCACCACTAAAGGGATCAATGTCTTGGCACTGTGAGACTAGGAAATTGCCTCCAGAGATGTAGGCATGCCAAATATTCCAGGCTAAGGGCAGGGATCTTAGGCCAGCCACCCTGATGATTTCACATCAGAATTGTTGGTAGACATGTTCTTGGGTCATGTGAGTTGATAAGGATATCATGTGAGTCAAGGACATGTCCTTGACTCACATGACACTTCTCACCCTTTGCCTTATTAAAAATGATTCCCATGGCTCATGTGATCATAATGTGCATGATCATACTAGAGCAAGTATGATCACGCACAACCAGCACAGCTTTTTCAGGGTCTCTGCTTGCTTTTTCACCTCTTCCATCAATTTCCCCCCAACTTTTTTTTTTTGAGGAGCGATGAACGGGAGAGCAACTGATAAGATCAGCCCAAAACCGCGCACTTTTCTTTGCGGCACAGGCTGTCGAGAAGAAAACTTGGAGTCCACTAGGGAGATACATTTACATACGCCGGTGTACGGCAGTGTAGGACTCACCCCACCCCAGCAGCACACTGCCTGGGAGGGGTCATACCCACTAAAACCCTAGACTGACGGATCTGTATGTCTGTCAGGTTTTCGGTATCCTTTATGATCCCTCTCCATGTGTTCTTAACTTTTTTGGAGTTCAAAGCACGGTTTCCAAATTTCTTCGTATCCGTGAGCAAGAAGTCAGTTCTCATTCTTGTGTTTATACAAGCTCTCCATTTGTTTTGGAGCTCATTTTCGGAGAAATACCGGTCCGGGTCGCTGCCCCGCTCAATGACCCGTGTGCAACGGAATTTCCAAATTTGGTGAGCTGTTTCGGAAATCAGGATCCGGTAAAGCCGGTCGGCTCCGGTGTCTCTCTTGCCGGACGCGTCCTCCACTTCTGCGAAACCGCACGCCAGAACATGTCCGATGCTTATCTCTGGCCAGGCATAACCTTTTAGCCCCCATAGTTCTTTGGCTAGATCCCATAGCTTCGCTCTGCCTGGGGCTTCACAGTCAATCAGAATATGCTCCATGGTCTCGTCAACCTGACAGTGCTGGCATATAGCCCAGTGCTCAAAAGTCGGTATGTTCCTCCACCTATCCCCTATTTTAAAGGCTTGGTGCATGCATTTCCACAGGAATACTCGTGTCGTTCTCGAGAGGTCTTGATTCTGGATGGATCTCCAGATCTCGTTATCCGTCGGCGTCTTCCCTGACAGGTTTCTGGCAGCGTGGCGTGTAACGTCCAGCATTGCTTTGGTTTTGATGCGTTCGGTAATTTTTCTCTGAGCTTTAATTGCCTGGTATAATGACTTCTGTGTGGACTTGCTTAATTTAGCGCCGCTGAGGTCATGTGCACCGGGGATTTGAGTTTGTATTTCAGGTTGCGCATCGTCCCCTGCCATCGAACGTGCTAAATCCGAGGCTTCCTTCACTCTGTGGTCTAGTAAGTCATCCATCCGCTGGAACGTACATCTTGTACCGCGTCCCCGGAGAGCCGTTGCTGACGCCTTTAGCAGTGTGCTGTCTGGGATGCCCAGCCAGTCGTGATCCTCATGCGATGCTAGATCGGTTGTGAGTGCCCGCACTATTCTTTTTGATCTTATTTTGAAATGTAGGATGTGCCTTCTCGGGGACCTTTGGACTGCATATAGGATCGCGGCCGCTATTCCCGCATCTTTCGTGTGCATTCCTTGGGGAAACAGGACTATTGAGTTCCTTTCGTCATCTGGGCCGTACCAGACACTGCCAGTTGCGCAGTGTTCGCCGTCTATATCAATATGGTGCGAGTTTCCTACAAAGACAGTTATCTCTTGTATCTCCTCGTCATCGTCCTCTGGACCTAATTGGTGTGCTGGGGTTCCACATGCCGGGTTACCAAAAATGCGGTATCCGTCCGTCATTTTTGACAGCATCATCTTTGGGTCGAAAACCACTATTTCGCCTTCTTTCAATGTGTCAATGTTTGCTTCTGCTTCTTCCTCTGTTAGATCTGCGTTCGGCTGAACCACTGCACTTCTAGGATCCCATTTCTCATAGAGACAGTCGAGGAGCTTGATTGCTTCTTCGTAGCACTTGTAGGGAGCCTCACAGCCTCTATGACGGTCGTTCTTACAGCAATTGCAGGCACAATTCTTCCTTCTGTGATGTCTGAGGTAATTCCTCTCTGTCAAATTAAGTGCGTCTCCCGTTGACCTTACACCATGATTTTCTCTCAGGCAGGTCGCAAGTGCGCTATTATTCCTTCTTCTTATGTCGGTGTTCCATCCAATGTGGAAGAAGAATGGAAGCTCCTCTTTTAGGTCTTTCGATAACGCGAGGGCGTCAAAATTTAGACGGAATTTCTTGGCTGCCTTCAGCATGTGCTTTAGGGGTCTAGGAAGATTCTTCTGCAGCGGCTGCCATGTCTGCTGGAAGGGACTCTTTCGTAAATTCTCATTTACTACTGACTTCTCGGGGATACTCTTACGGAAACTTTCGTCCGCTAGCGCACACCATTTTGCGCAACTGTCTAGATCACTAGTGAGGTAATCTCTCAAGCTCTTCAGCTTTATTGCATTATTCCTGTCGGCTATCGACAGCAGATTAACTCCTCCTTCCTCAACTGGGAGGAACAGAATATTGTGGTCAATTGGTGCGACTTTTTTCCCCGCCCACATGAAGGATTTGATTCTTTTGTCCAGGTACTCTTCTGTGTCTTTTTGCATACCCTGCACAGTCGCCAGGTACTGGGTCATACCCCCGACTACCATGTTCACGATCTTTGCTCTTCCCCCGAGGGTGGGATTTGAAATCTCCCAGTTCGTCAATGACCTCTCAATCTTTTCTATAGTAGGTGTCCAAATTGAGACTTGTTTCGTCTCATTTCCTTGCCAGCTCCCAAGGATACGTATGGCCTCAGAGTCTTTCGTGATTTCGATGTGTTGCGGGAGCTCGTCGTGGTTGTGGTCAAGTCGGTGTTCCGTTATCACCTTCTGTCTATATGCAGCGCTTCCTATAGGTATGATTTGGGTTTTGCTCTTGTTAAACTTTGCCCCTGATGCTTTACACCATGTATTCAGGATCTTCTCGAGGTCCTCGAAGCGGTCTTTCCTCGAGAGGCAGATGGTTGTGTCATCCGCGAAAAGAGCCGTAAGGATTCTTTCCGCCTGGCCCGGGCATTTATAACCTTCTAGGTCGGAGTCTCGGAGCATTTGAGCCAGGGGCTCTATCGCGAGGTTAAAGAGCAGGCAGGAAATGGGGTCTCCTTGGCGCACTCCCCGGGTGACTCGGTATCTGGAACTTCTTTCTCCATTTACCACGACTGACGTAAACACGTGTTCGTACAGGGATTTTATCGTGTTGGTAAAATGATCGGGGAAGTTCGCCTCTTTCATCGTCTTCCACAGGTACACGTGTTGGATTTTATCGTATGCTTTTTCCTGGTCTAGGGCAATTACAGCACCGCCCTCGGAGTTCTCCTCAGCATAGTTTATTATGTATTCAATCAGTTTAATTTGGTCCGATATGCTACGACCCGGTATGAATCCTGCTTGGTCTTTGTGAATTATTGACGGAACCGTTTCAGCTAGCTTAATTGCCAGAGCCTTTGTGAATATTTTATAATCTGTGTTCAACAAGGTGATTGGTCTGTAGTTTGCGACATTTCGCTTATCGTTTTTCTTATGTAGGAGGCACATCCACCCTTCAGCAAAATTGGTGTCTGGGTGAACCCCATATTGTTCTATGTCGTTATAGACTGCGCACAGCATCTTCGCAATATCCATAGACTTGTTTGTTGAGTCCTTCGACTTTTCATATTTTTCGTTGATGGTTTTCCACAGTTCGTGAATGAGTCCATCTATACCTGGTGCTTTGCCATTAGGGAGTTGCCTTATGACTCGGGCCACATCTTCACGGGTCAGGTACTGTGATAATTTGGCCTTATGTTGCTGGCTTAGTTTTTTAACGTTCTTTAAGGATTCTCTGGTTGCTTCTTCCTGCTCTTCCGGGGGAGCAATCCCTTCCGACTGGAGGCCCTCGTGAAAATTTCTCGCTAATTCCGCCATTTTGTCTGATCGTGTTTCGTACAAGGGTGGGTCAGACCCGGGGATTTGCAGGCTAAAGGTGGGGTCCCTTGGTTTTCTCGACTTGTTTGAGGAGGTCCAATAGCTTGTAGTGGTGGATTCTCCATCCAGCCGGTTTCTTGCGGCTGTATTGTCACGGATTTTCTGGAAACGTATTCTTTCCGTCGCGTCTATCTTCTCTTGGACTGCGGCAGCCTCAGTTTGTCTTTCATCTTCACCCATGAGTGGGTCGTTGAGGGTCTTCTTTAGTTCATCCTTCATTTCTCTGATGTCCTTCTCCATCTTGGGGATAGCGACTTTTTCTTGCTGGCGGAATATACCCGTGAAGTCTTCCTTCATTGATTTCAGGATTAATTGAGGATTATCGTCGTGAGTCCTCTTGCCTCGGATGTTCTCCATGCGTAACTCAGCTTCCTTTCCTACTTCCAGGATGTGATTTATGACCTTATCTTTAAGGAGGAATTGCTTCATCGCCCACCTTCCCTTTCCTATAAAGGGCAGGTTTGGGCTGGAGTATTTCACGGACACTAGTTGGTGGTCAGTGTATATCCCGGAAGATTCGATCGACCAGTCAGAGGTGTGCTGAAATATTTTATTTGTTACAAGGATGCGGTCGATCCTTGACTGGGAATTCTGTTCTTCACCGCTCTGCAAGAACATGTATGCCTTCAGGTCCGGGAAGGTTTTCCTCCAACCATCGACCAGATTCAGCTTCCGCTTGAATTCGCGCATTGCTTCCGTGACGAGGCCAGAGTCCTTACGGTGGGGGAGCCTATCTATGGCATCTTCGACCATATTCCAGTCTCCCAAGGAGATGTCGGGTTTTCCCAAAACTCGGATCTTTTCCTCAATTTCTGCAAGGTTACGGGCACTCTCTTGGTGATCATTAGGCAAGTATACCGCTAGGATCGTAAGTTTCTCGTTTCCATGCCATGGGATCGTTAGGTGCAAGGCCCTTCCTGGTATGATTTCCTGTGCTACCACACCTACGACATTTGAGATTTCTTTGTTGATGACCATCGCCACCCCTTTGGCGTTTTCCGCTTCGGGATCCAGGGTCGCATAGACCTGTAGCCGTGTACCAAAAAGTCTGTGGACGTCTTCCACATCGTTCGGCGAAAGGTGAGTTTCCTGTAGCGCTAGGACCCCAATTCGTTGGTCTCTCATTATCTGATTTACTTTCAGCCACTTGTCTTCGCCCTTATGAAAACGGCCCCGCATGTTCAGGGAGGAGATTTTTATGTAAGCCTTAGTTTTCTTCCGAATACCTTTGGGCTTCTTACGGTTCAGCAGGTTTCTGGCATTTTCTTGCCGCCGCTGTCTCTGTGTGCGCGGCCTGTGTGGCGGTGGTTCCTCATCCGGGTCCCTTTCTGGTTCAGTCGGTGACACTGGGCGTGCTGGGGGTGCGTCTTGGACTTGTTGGGTCTGGGCCAGGTCAACGGGAACCGGGTCTCCAGCTTGGCTAGCTGGTGCTTGGGTAGCAAACGAGCAAAGGGTCGCTGTGGGTGCCTGCTGGGATGCAGACTGCGCTGGCTGCGCCACGACATATGTGTCGCGCCCTGAGCTTTCGCGTCGGGCTGATTGCTGACCAGTCGAGTTCAGCGATTGAGATACGCCACTGGATCCTCCAGAGCCTTCATTGGGTGGATCGGGCGCAGCAAACCCTCCTCCCCCTCCAGCTCTGGCGGGGTTGTCTCGACCTGTACCCTGTGGAGATGAAGAGGGGTGAATAAGATTGTGAGTAGCCGCGGTTAGTTATAGAGTCCAGAGATTAACCATACTCGTGGACCCCGCTGACTTTTCCCAGGTCAACGTCAGGGGAATATGTTGTTGGGGTTCTCAAATCACGTCCGCAGGGATACCTTCGCAGGTGCGTCTCGTGTCACCCCGTAAACAACTTCAACTTCTCAGTACGGCACTTCCAGGCCACGAACAGCCGCCGTTTCAAACTCTCATACACACCCGAGGCCTTTCTTGTCCCCCATTGCACGCGAGCACAGTGAGTTTTATCAGACAATGTATTAGGGCCCTCATTGGCGTTGCGTACTTATAGCTGCCCTCAGGATGCACAGGGCGTCCCGAGGTGCTAACGATCCCTATCGTTAGCTTGCAACACGCATAGTATATACAATCGTTACCGGGTGTGGATTTTCAAGTCGTTTTCTGAGCAAGAATCAAGTTTTAACTTCTGTGATTCTGTTGATGACTACTTGGATGCACGTCTGTTTACTCTTGACATTGATACGCTTTCGTGTTCATAGGAGGCAGAAAGAGTCATGAAATTTCGTGAGCAGGAGAGTTACATGAGTATTGTATGTGACGTATAATTGTAAGTAATTATCTGCGGCGCGGCTTTGAGGATGCCTTCTTAGTGACGCGCCCTTCCGCGGTCTTACCTTTTTTGGATCCCGAAGCTCCAAACTGCTTCTCCGCCTTTTCGTCGGCTTTGAGCAAGGTCGAATCGTCTGCGGAGTCAGACTTGGGGACTTCACCGAACCAGCCCGGAGTGCGGGGGAGGGCGCAGAGGCCAGCGGGGTGGTCGTAGGATTTGCACCCAACACAGAAGAGCTGGAGCGCTCCTTGGCGTGGGACCCCAGTTCCGAAGAGGCCGGTTTCGAAGGATAGGGTGCGGACCTTGGTTGACCAGTCCATGAGGTTGAAGAGGGGAAGGTGGGAAGGAGGAGTGAAGTAAATATTCCAGACGGTGTCGGTTTTCCCTCCCGGCAATGCGATAGTGAGCGGCTTGACTTCGAGCGAGTCGAGCGAGTCCACCGCGGCGCTAGCTGCCTCGGGGGTGGGGGCCTGGGCGGCGAGGGCCTCAGTCGCGCCCTTGATCGCTTTGAGCTTTGTCAGGATGGTGGCGCGGATGAATTTCAGTCCCTCATCCTCGTCGAAGATAGTGAAGTGCTGGAGCGTCATGATGTAGCGTGGAAGGGGCATGTCGTATGGGACGACGATGAAGGTGACCGTGGGCGTGGACCAAACCCCCTGCCCAGTGAGTATCTCGAGGGACTCCTTCGGGATAGCTGAAATAAGGAAGTGCCACGGGGCGGCGAGGCGCTCAGAGAGGGTCTCGCGGACAGCGGGCGGACTGATGCAGAGTTTGGGGGCGTTGACGAGGCGGGGGATGACGAAACGTAGCTTCTGGACTAGCTCCCTCGGGTTCGGGTCGTACTTGGCGCGGTACGCACGCACAAAGCCCTTGGGACCCTCCACAGCGGCCCATGTGTTCCGTGTGTGGTCCGAGGTGTTGCGGAAAGGGGATTCTACCATCTGCGGCATGGCAAAACCCTCCTACGGGGGCGTGGTGTACTGCTGACCATTGGTGCGCTGAGTAACGCCCTGGATGGCCTGGACTCGAGGGGGATTAGTTAAATGTGCGACAGGCAAGTGGGAGCGTAGAGGCTTACAACGGTTGGCATTGGGAGTAGAATCGTCCATCTGAGTGGCTTTCTTAGAGAAATGGAGCGTTTTGGGGATCTGTTTAGGCGCGGGGTCTCTTGGAGGGTCGTTTATTTCCGGGCCGGGAGTGGGGGTTCGTCTGGGACAAGGATGGGATGGGGGGGACGTTCGACGGATGCAGAGCGGAGGTGTTTGCTGGTTTCGCTGTCGGCAGCGTCAGACGAGCGTCCTTTCCGTTTGTTCGAGCGGGAATCGGTGTTAATATAGTCTGACAGTTTGAGATAGGTGAGTCCCTGGAGAGTCCTGGGCTTATATACCCTCAGTTCTCCTTTGGCTTGGCCTCGAGGGCTGTGGAATGATGTACCGGTATCTTTTGTTCCTTTCAAACGCTTTGTCTTTTCAAACGCTTTGTTTCTTTGATTTGCTTAGTCTCTTTGACGAGCCGTGGGGCCACGTGGCAGGCAGGGCACGAGGCGGTGGCATCGGTCGCGATATCGGGTCGTCGGGGAGTGAGGAACCAGAGGCAGGGGTCGCTGAGGCAGGGGAGGGAGCGTTTCGAGCTCGCGCAGACGTCCTTGGTAGCGGAGAGAACAGACGGTAACAAGCATTATATTTGACACTTGACGTGGCACGATCAGATTCTTTTCTGGAAAATTCGTGATATTTTGGACGTTGTGCGCGACGTCAGGCTCTTACTGGATCGTAAATTTACTTGGTTTAGCTCTATATGAGTGTCTCTATTCGAGACTAGCACACCCAGGATTTCACTCCGGGTCGCCGGGCACCACTGAAGATCAGTGGCACCCTACCTTTATGGTGGTAAAGGTCCAAGAAGCCACCTTTTTGTTGCTTCTCCTTCTGGATCACTCATTGCCCTTGGGTTCAATTCCTACCCTAGGCATTCTTTTCTACTTTGTCCAGTAACAAGATATTAGCAGGATAAAGTATCTTGAAGTCACTACAGATTCTGTCCACTCCATTAAGCAAAAATCCTGACACAAAGTATGGAAACTATCATTTGAAATGTCCTACACTCACACATCTCCCAACTTCCTGTTCTTGCTTGTCTTAGTCTATTGGAATTGAGACAAATCCCATAATTTTAAAGCTCGGATAGATGCAAACAGAATAGACACAACACTTGCTCCTTGGATAAAACACACAATCACAGTGATATTGAATATTATCTATGTTATAGGTCTACCAGGTTATGAAATTTGAGGATGTGTTCAGATAGGATAATTCTGTTTTGTCGACATGGTGGTGGAGCCAGAAGGAAAATCTGTTATTATTGGATGGCACTCAATGATCCTCTTAGGAACAAGCTGGGTGCTAGGTGCAAATTACTATGTATAGAAAGTGTTATCATCTATTTTTGTACTGTTTGGCTGCAATATACTTGTGATATACTGAGTCCATATATGGCAGCCATCAGACCTCGGTATATTACATGTATATGCTCAGTATATTAGGCAATATACTGAAGATATACAGAGCCTGGATATTCATAGTATTTTGGGAGTATATATCATATAGACTGACTATATATCTGCCCTGTATATTTTCAGTATATTCACAGTATATTCAAAATATACCACTGATATACTTGCAATATAAAGGTGCCTTATATTACACCTTGTCCCCAGTGTCACTTAGTGATGCCACTAAAGATGTCGGCGCAGCGAGACATCAGTACATAATAATAATAAAAAGTAGATGGTTAGACACACCGTAGACCGAGTTCAGCGCAGGGGTATCTGGAGGAATCCGCGTTGGGAGAAGAGAGTTTGGAGGTTATTGTGTTTGATCTTGAGATGCGAGGGAGGGTTGTACCCCCAAGCAGACACTGACAACTAGCCATTGACCTTGAAGCCTCGCGTGTAGGTAGCCTCGAGGCCTTGACCAGCATTTGAGGGCTTGCATAAAGACGATTTGAAGAGGCTTGAGGGCTTGCGGACCCGGTGCAGGCTTGCGGAAACAATATTTGAGGATACTTGATGAAGTTGAAGACTTGAAAGGAAACACTGGAGACTTGCAGGACCGCTGGCAAACAAGGCGATGAGGCAGGAAGATGGGGGGGAGAGCAAGAGCGCGGCAAACTATTTGATCGTGATGGCACCATGCATTGCCATCTGTCAACGGAATGATTTCCGAGCGGCCTTTGAAAGACTTAATGTGGAATAGGTTATCTATTTGCCTTGCTACTTACTGGCGTACCTCATACTACTTAAGTTACTTGACCTGGGATGAATGAAACTTCTCGGCATTCAATACGAACTTTGACTATAAAATCACGAAACATATAAATACCATAGTATCTGTGATGTATAAGCCCTCACGACCCCCGACAATTCTTTTGCCTCTGAGATGATTCATTACCACAATTATGCGCAGCTCGTCTGTAGCTCAGAATAATTGTGGAGGGATTGCGAGCGCTTGTGATTTGCCATCAGACTTGCAAAGAAATCATGAGTCTTGCCTGGCTATAACAGTTTTTGACCAATTTACTGATGAATGGTTTCGACTCGACGGTCTTTCAAGTTTAAATGAGGCTCTAAAATCCTAATATGGAAACCTTGTCATCATGACAGACTCGTAGCACCTATAGATCCCAAATCCCAGCTCTAGTTAGAGGGGGGATAGTGGGGTGGTTGGCCACACTAGTTAGAGGGACATATAAGGAATCACCCCATGCTGCCGAAAATGCTGCCAATATGCTGCAGATAATGCTGCAGATATACGGCACTTCATGCTGCCAACTTGCTGCTAGGGACTTGGACACTTTTGCCACACTTTCTTACATAAGTCCGACGTGCCGACGCGTCGGGCGTCGGGCGCCGCTGTGACCCAAAAAGGAATTTTTTTTTTTTCGGTCGTACATACAAAAGAACATACATGAAAAAATACTGCACACTCCCAAACGAAACAACGACGTGCCGACCTCGTGTACTACCACTCCTTGACACCCGGGGCCCTCCACCCTTTCCCCCTCGCACAGTATTTGGCCTACCGCTTCCCCACGAAGTGGTGCTCGCGGCGATGGATGGCGTGGACCCCGCGGATACGGGTGGGTACATGTCCACGCGTCCCTGTGGTGAAGCAGCACGCGCAGCCCCCTCCTCGTCGGTCGAGGCAGGAGCGGCCGCTGCTGTTTTCTTCCCGCCGTAGAGTGGCTTCGGCTGTGGGCGTTTGGCTGGCATGGGGGGGCGCTCGATGGGCTCCCCTTCCTCCCTTGCGGCCGTCTTCCTCTTCTTCATCTTCCTCCCCTCATCCCCGGTTTTCTCTCGTCGTCGCCCCCCTCTTGCGCTTCTCCCCCTCGTCCTCCGTGGGCCCGTACCCCCGTTCCTCGCCCTCCTCGTCCCCCTCGTCACGCTCTGATCTCAATCACTTCCTGCCCCAGCCGTTGCTGGTCCCCCCCGCCTTGCGCCCAGCCTCAGCCGTGTCATTGGCGCGCCGCCCCTTCTGCACCAGTGCTCATAGCTTCTCCTGGACGGTGCATGCCTTCGGCCTCGCCGTCCGTTTTGCTGACGGTTTCCTGGGTGACTTGGCCTCGTGGGGGGCGTCTTCGGCTTGGCAGCACGCTTGGGCGCGCGCGGCTCCTCCTCGTCGTCGCTGTTTTCGCTCCGCGCGGACGGCTGCGGCGGGGGGGGCTTTCTCGTGCGTGTGCAGTGCATCCTTGTTGTCATCGCTGCCGTTCTCGTCGGTGCCGCTGTCGTCGTCCTGCGCAGCCGACTTGAGTGCGCGCTTCCCAGACCTGGGGGCAGGCTTATCCTTCGCGGGCTTCTTGTGCGTGCGCGGTGCTTCCGTGTCGCCGTCGTTGCCCGCCGCCTTTGATGACTTGCGCCCGGTGTTCGAAGACTTGGTGGTACGCTTTCCCTTCGCGGCTGGCTTGCGCGCGCGCGGCGCCTCTTCCTCTTCCTCGTCGTTGTCGGCATGCCTCTCCTCGTCCTCCCCTTCCTCCCCCTCGTCCTCCTCCACGATCACCGCGTTCTTCGTTGACCTCCTGCTCCTCGACTTCTTCTTCACCGCGATCTCCCCATTCCCGACCATCTCCTTGTACTGGGCTATCAGCTTCTCCTTCTCCGCAGCCATCAGCCTCTTCCACCGCATTATACCGCACTTGAGGGAGTCGAGGAGAGTTTGCAGCGGCCCGATCGCCGACTGCAGTGACATACGCTTGAAGTCCACGCCGTCCGGCCAGTTTACCAGGCCAACGCCCTTTCCCCGCATGAGCTTCTCGATGTAACTTTCGTAGTTCATGGCACACTTGGTGACGCCCAGTATAGTTTCTAACACATTCGTCAGCTCTGTTGCTCGCAAACAAAAAATGTGACCTACGCAGCCCCGTTGTGATAATTCCCGTGCTTTCCTGCTGCATAGCGAGCAACTTATTCTTCTTCGCCTTGCCTGGTCGTCTCCGGGGTGAGCATGAATTCATTATATAGTATATCATACGGCGATGCACCTCGCTCGCAGCTCACGGCCCACAGCTCAAACAGGTGCGACACGTCCGCTGGATCTCTCTTCAAGACCTCCCTGAAAAAATCCATCGCGCCCCAGGACTGGATCGTCACCGGGAGCGTCTTGTCGTGGACATGTCCGCGCGAGAACATCGCGAAGCCTATCATGCCCACGCGCTCGGCGAGGTTGATGATCTGCATCGCGCGTCAGTTAAGTTCTTCTCATTTCAATGGAAAGCATGGGACGTGACACACCTCCATCATCAGGCGGTCCATCGTCCGCTTTGCGTCTGCCGCCGCCGCGAGGTTGTTGGTGCGCATCCCTCGGGCCTTCTTCTCACGCTTCGCCAGGATGTCCTTCACCATCTGCTTGTTCTCTGCCTTTGTGAACCCTTCCAGCATCGAGGGATCTTCCGCCACCATCAGCTTCACCTCCGGAATCGTGTACCGCTCCCCCACACCAAGGTCTACGGAAGAAGTCCAGTTTAATCCCAAGGCCATGTAGATTCTCCAGCGAAAACTCACCCGCATTCAACTCCGTCATAATCCGTGAGATCTTTGCATTGTAGGTGCTGACCTTGCGGCGCGCACCGTACGTGGACAAGGCGAGCATCCGGCGGCGCACCTCTAGCACCTTCATCCCGTGCTTCTCAGCAAGGGCATGCACACGCTCCTCACGCTCCACCTCCCAAGTGTTGAGGTCCTCGGCCAGGGCATCGAGACGCTTTCCCCCAGCCTCTCTCCGCCGGGCCACACTTGCGCGTGCATTGGGACCAGCTACCCTGTGACGCCGCTTCCGGAGGGAATTGGCCGGGAGGTGGGGGTTGCGGCTGCGGTGTGTTGTGGTGCCAAGACCATCTGTGATACCGTCTTGCATATCCTCCCAATCCGAGTCATCGACGTCGAAGTCAATGACGCGGTGCTTCTTGTCGCGGTCCTCTTCGTCGTCGCGGGGGTCTGGGTCGTTTTTGTCGCGGCCCGAGTAGCGGAGGTCTTGGTCGTCGTCATCGCTGCCGTCATCCTGAGCCATGTCGGAGTGCTGCGTGGAATGGCCCACAGAATTTTTTGCGTGCGAACGCGTGGAAGACGACGGTACACCAAAAAGTGGTCGTTGGGGCCTGTTTGTGCTCCAGAGCACGTGGCGCCCATCCGGAGATACGATTCGAGAGGGCAGACGTGTCGAGTACATTATTCACAGCATAGGAAAGCAAGCCAGAAGGCCCAAAGCAGCCAGTCGAAAGCAAGACAGCGAGAAAGCAGAAGAGAAGAAGCACCGTGGCAGTCGTGGACCCACATTACGCCACTTACGGTAAGTTTATGTATAGGTCAATACAATCGCGGTGATTATGAGGTTAATCACTGATTGACGCCCGCGTGGCAGCAGTGAGGCCATAACCAACATATGAGAGCAGAACCTCAGTACCAAATGGTACAGAGGTTCTGGTCTCGGATTTGGAGACTAGGCGCACCGGGTTCGACCCCGGGACCTGTGTATCATTTGCTACTTTTCTTTTCTTTTTTCCTCAATTTTATTTCAACACACAAGTCCAGACTTCGTGTACATACAAATTGTAATTCATTGTATACAACTCGTCTCTGTATATTCTACATACCCGTTGTCCACTCCTATTTTTTTCGAGCCAATACATGTACCGCACGCGAAAAACAAATAAACCGCCACGCAAATACATTCGCCACCCCAAAATCCACCGCCCACCCATTGTTGATCACCTCCCCACAGCGCTGATCAATGGAACGACCTCCGCCGGCTCCACGACCTGCATTGAATCCCCGGCGTTCCTTTCCTCGACTGCCACCTGTCTACCCACAAAACACTCAATCAGATCTCGGGCCCCGGTTGTCACAGAAAAACTTACAGATTGTCGTACAGAATCTGCGTCTCGCGATTGTAGAGCAGATTGGCAGACGACCCCAATCCCCTAATCAACGGCAGAATCTCCCCTGCGTCCACCACCTGCAACGATTCACCGGGTTTCTTCTCCTCGATAGCCGCCTTTCTACGCGAAACCACGCCGTTAGCATTTGGTCCAGACCGCCCACATGCCGACTTACGGATCGTCGTAGAGCACACGCGTGCGCTGGTTGAAGAACATCCGACCTGAAGGACCCGCCGCAGGCGGTGCTGATGCCCGGAGTGCCCCGGAAATGGACGAGAAATTCGACGGGGCGGCTGACGTTGTGGAAAGGGAGGATGCGGAGCTAATCGTTGGCGAGATCGGCGCCACGGGGTGGGGCGGGGGCATGGCCACGTCCTCGTCCTCCTCCAGGTCAGAGAGAGCAGAGATGCCTCGCACGTCGGGGCGCGAGGCGGCGAGTGAAGACAAAACAGAGGTGGCGCGTGAGTCTCTGCGCGATGGGGCCAGAGACGCCAGCGGTACCTCCACGCTGGAATCACTCTGGAACACGTCCTCGTCGCTGTCTTCCATGTCCGCGTACAAGGACAGCTTCTTCGGGGAGGCTGGCTCAGCCTTGGGGGCAGCCGTGCGTTTGACAGGCACCGAAGCGGAGCGCGATGTCGACACAGGGGCGCGCTTGACAGGCACTGACATGGTGCGCGACGGAGACCGCTCACTCTTGACGCTCACCTCGCGCTTCACGACTTGGACGGTAGTCTTCGGGTTCTTCACACGGGTCTTGGCGCGTTGGTGAGCTGCGCGATCGAGAACACGGGCCTGAGCCCGGGGCTCCTCGGTGTCGCTGCCGGTGTCGCTGTCCGCGTCACTCGGGTGCGCGGCGGGTTCCTCGGTTTCGTGACAGCCCGCGGAGTGGCGCCGGCGGCAATGCCTAGCCCAGGCTCGACTGGCTTGCGCGCGGGTGTTGAAGATGTGGATGCCATGATCGGACGCAGCCGCTGCGTCCGCGTCCGTCCTGCAAACGGCTCCAGAGTGTTCTTCCCCAAAAAAAAAACGTACTTTTTCGTGTAGAGTCCCCTCCCAAAAACGAGGAACCAAAACTTCCGGGTGTTGCTGTCGTGATCGGTGTCGCTCTTGTAGTTGCCGGGATTGTGCTCCACAGGAAGTCGGCACACCATCGTAATAATTGAAGAGAAGGAAATGGTTGGGAAGAGTGGCGTGATCGAAGTGATGGCCAATTGTACCGCCACCCTTCGCGGTGGCGCCCTTGCGTAATGACAGAAATCGGTGAGGGCATCGCCTCCCACGTCGCCCGCGTCTAAATTCTATTAGGTACGTTCCTCTCACAGTCCCAGTAGATAACAATCCCAATGTAAACTTTTATTCCAACAATAAATGAAGACATCTGGTATATTGTAGAAACATGCGGATCCGACGCCTGTGTCTCCTTCATGCGAATTTGAGCCCGGGAAGATGCTTCTGGCCCAGTTGAGCATACAGGGGAAAGTACACCTCGAGGAAATTTGATTCGCCGTATCTTTCGATGAATTTACTAGGGCGGTGGTCAGTACGGGCAGTAGATCTCCCTGCCAAAAAAACCCACCGGCGGCGACGACTGGGGCCAGTAAGTAGTGATTCCTCAGGGCAAAACAGGTCCACTCACAATTCCCTATAATCCGCATCCCCTTCCTTGCGTTGCTGTCCCGCCTTCTCGACTTCCTCGGGAGTTCTACCAGCACGCATTCTGTGCCCATGGGAGTTGGTCAGAGGAGTAGAGGTGTAGTCCACTGGCACTGTTACTAACCTTTGCATCCTCTCGCGAGCTTTCGCGCGAGTCGCCTCAAGATTCCTGCACAAAGGACGTGAGTGGCTAAATTACGGTATGTCATCGCAAGACCCCACTTCTCGCGGTATTTTCGTTGCGCCTCTGCGTGGCTACTTGGGAGTTTGCGGCCCTTCATGCGTTCCGACCCCATTTTGTGAGGAGAATGGATGGTTGAGCAGTCTGTCAAAGTTTCGTTGGTGCAGATATGTGGTAGAAGAGAGAAGCGAGTGACTGACCCATATATGGATTGTAGTACTGTGCTCAATCCCGAGTTCGCTTTCAAACACCTCATGTTATCTGACGATACCAAGAAAAAACATAAAGGGGTGCGTATGAAGTTCCCAATGTCCCCCCAAAAATCCCAAAGCCAACGGAGGCCTCATTCTTTTTATATTTACTTGTCAATGCCCAATTCCGCAACGGGTTCGTGATTCCGGCTTACCCCGATTTCTCGCAACTTTAATGCTGCGGCCACAGGGAGGAGTCTCTCTCTGCAAAAAATTGAGGAGGGCCGAATCATGTTCCTACATGGTAGTGTAAGAACTCCACCAGGAAAGTCCTCAGAGAGAATATATATTCTCCAATTCGGTGCCCCGTTTCGCGCATGTTCGGGACGTCGGCAATTTCGGCCGACCGTGCAAGCGCGTTCCTCACTGCACGCCAGTCATGAAGTCCTCTCAATACGTTTGGGGCTACCTAGGCACATTTGTGGCTAACGAAGTCTTCTCAATATGGTTGGCGCTACCAAAGGTACATTTGTGGCTACGATCCGTCGTTTGTTTGGTTCTACATGTGTGGTATGGCTTCTACAAATCGTCGATGACGCTGAGCATACCCAGGCCCTGCTCCCACCGCATCTTGTCCTCCGTCTCGCGTTCCGCCCTGTCCGTGCATGACGCTGAGGAACTCCAGGCCGCGGATGTCTGGAAGCCGTTGCGGACCCAGCGAAAAAGGCCGCCCGTGGTGTACTGTACAAAAGAGCTACGCTGCTCATGCGCTCGGATGGGGATGTTCGAATGGCGAATGAGGGCGGAGGGGATGAGGATCGTCGACCCCGGCGGGAAGCGGATGACGAGGCCCAGGTCCCACAAAATCAAGTGTCCACCAAAGTCGGGGTTGAAATTCCCCAAGGCTGTGATGGCACACCAGCCCCAAGCGAGATTGGCGAAATCCAGGTGAGGTGCACAGATCGCACGCGGCCCAAAATTGAAGGTACAGGCGGCAAACACGCTGCCCACGAAGTTCGGGCGCAGGCTGGGTTTCCAGCTGCGAAGGAGCGCCATTTGTGCAGTGTAGAAAGCGAATAGAAGCGGGGCCCAGATAGCGAAGAGAACTGTGGGGGTAAGACTATGGGTAGTGTGGAAAGGGCGCTCGCTTACCATTGGCAAACTGTGTGATACGCCGGAAGTACTCGTGTGCGAGTAGCTCGTCCGTGAGCCGCGTGTTGCGGGTGTTGTTGCGCAGCTCGCCGGGTTCCTGTGGCTGAGCGTTACATGGCGGCAAGGAGGGGTATTAATAAGGATTTACCTTCTGCCCGCCGCCGTGCGACCATCCGCACGCGAGGGGGGGAAACGATTCTTGAGCACGGCAGTGGTGGAGGCGGTGTTCAGGGAGGCGAACACGCTCGGCTCGTTCCTGGAGAAGCGCGAAGGCGCTGTCGGTGACCGTTTTCCACCCCTCCTTGTCGCGCGGCCCGCCGCCGAGGACGCCCACGACGCGGCGCTTGCGGTCAACGATGGGGATGGTGAGACTGGAGGTGATCGTCAGCAGGGGGCGTGGGTGGAGGGGGTGGGGACACGTACTTGCCGAGCCACCCACAATATGTGAGGCCACGCGTGCCGGTGAGTGCGTCAACCTGTTCCTGGGTGTATGAGACCCCCCCGAGCCCCGTCGCGTGGTAATCAAGCGGCGCAGCTTGAGTGAACTCGAGCGCAGCCTGGTCTGCTATGCACGTGCTCACCCATGCGGTCTTGGCGTGTGGAAGAGCGCCGGCATCGATGTGGACCCGAATCGGCGACTCTTTGGCCGCCTCGATCCGTTTTCGATGGACTTGTTTGAGCAGGGGGTTGCCGGAAGACGTACACACGTTCTGGCGTTTTTTGTCGCGCTGGGCTCGGGACTTGAGTTTGTTGCGCGCCTTCACGGTGAGTGAGGAAAGGGGCGGCGTGGGCGATGAGGGCTCTGGGCTGAGGTCACTGGCCATGGGTTCCTGGAGAGCTTCGTCATCAAGGTGAAGGTTGTCGTCGTCATCCTCTGGGTAGTCGTCGGAGGCGTCATCGAGGGCATCGTCGTCATCGAGCACATCACTCAAAGCTTCCTCGGCAAGCCGCTCTTGGATAGCGGCCCCGAAGTCAAAGTCCACAGGTGGGGTGAAGGCGCGCGCCAGGGCGAGGTCAAACACCGAGAATTCCTTACCGGAGCGCAGCGTCCGGCGAGGAAGGCCTGTGGGGTTGGCGCGTCAGTGACGGGGCTGAAAAAGGCGTAAGAAAAGGAGGCGGAGGGGGGAGCCATTCGAGTTCCAGGGGCGGATCTCTGCAGGCAGGGAGGTGTGCGAGAGAGAGTGTGAAAAGTTACTGAACATGGGCCACGACGCGGTAGAGAAGTGAAGGTGGATTGTTGTTGACGCACACGTGAGTGGCACGTAGACGCGACCGTCACAATGTGACGATCAATTTCCAAAGTGATCTTTGACTCTTCAATCTTGACTGTTCACGGTCAGCATCGAATAACGGCGCAATGTACCGCAGCAACAGTGGAATGCGCAAGGGCAGCGGGAGCTCGGGACGGTTGTGCATGCTCGGGAGCGACCGCAAGTCCGCATACATTCCAGGCCGCGCCCCTGTCAAGAAGGTGACGCTTTCGCGGCGCGGCGTGGACGAGTATCAGCAAAGGGGCGAGGAAGCTTTGCGCGCACGGTTCGATGGTAGGTATATCTCCTGCGGGATTTATTTTTGGGGAGCATGATTGACGAAAGTTCGTAGTGATGGAGGAGGGGCATCGTCAAGATCTCGAGCATCTGCAGTCTTTGGCCGAGGACGACGACTTCCACACAGGCGATGCCCCTAGTCTCCCAAATCTGGTTAACGTCGACGATATCCTAATGGGTGCCGAGCAGGCGGATTTAAGTCACGCCAGGGGGGAAATGGGGTCGTTGGAGGAGGATATTGAGCAGGATTTGGTGGAGGAAGAAAAAAGGCGGGGAAGGTACGCACCAAGGAATTTGTGGACCTGGCTTGCGCTGACATGGCCGTAGCAAGCGCGAGGACTGGCGGACGCGCCGCGACCGCACAGAAACACGGAATCGGGTGTTCTCGAGCCAGATGCCGGAGATGGTGTCGGCGTATATTTGTATGTGCGCGGAACCCGAAATGACGGCGCGCCCTCGTGCTGAAGAAGACACGGTGGAGGAAACCTACGAGATCCAAGTTGTAGACATGTTTGGTAGGTTCTTCAGCCACCTTTATTTAATGGGCTGAGCGTGACCACAGAGACGAGCACCGTAGAAGTAAAGCTCGATTCCCGCGCGAATGGTGTCATCCCGGTGTTGATATTAGCACAAATGGTACCATGCGCGCCTTGGAGGCCTACCGTGGCCATCAAGATTCGCGTCCTCGAAGTATACCGTGTCACGCATGTCCGCTGCCCCCAGCTCACCATTCAATCTTTCGTGAAGTCGCTTTGCGACCTGCACGGGGTACGTGTTTGGGATTTATTGATAGGGCTGGCTAACCTCAAGACTAGGTGCCCTATCGCCCGTACCTGTGTCAACAGTTTTCAATCTCGTACGATTTGTACCTCGACCTTCGCCACCAGACGGATGAGCGGGTGATGCGCGCGCTCGGGCGCGATTCATCGTGGCGCCTAAAGCACGCGTGCCCGGCGTGAAATTACAAGCTGGAGGGGGAGGATGCGCTCGTCTTCGATATGCTGACGACGATGGACGGCAATGACTCTCTGAAGCAGGTCCTGCGGCACGAGAAGGTTGGGATGGCGGACGCGGTGGACGAGATGGGGGAGCCGGCTCTGGGGAAGTCGTGTGAGCGTGTGGATAACAGGGACTCCGGTGACGGGTATTACATCTCGCGGGAGCGGGTGGATGGGTGGGCCAGGGACAGGGTGGCAGATAGGCTGCCTATGCAGACGGTGACCACGGTACGCTGCCCCTGTGGACGTGTCGCGCGTGCTAATGCTAACCTTATGCAGGAGGAGGATAATCCTTGTGCAGATCGCTGGAAGAACATAATCAACGATGTGACGTCGAAGATGTGGGGAATCTTCGATGAAATGGGGATCTTTCTGGCGCTGTGCCGCCATGGGTTCGTCCTGGTCATCGCGGATATGATCAAGAGCGGAGAGCTGTGAGTTCATTACACCTGCCCATGAACTTACCAAAATGCTGGACGCCGCGCTGACCGTACCCTCAGAGCCAAGTACCCGCTGGCAGTGGTGAAGGAGCTGCTGGACGCGTTTGGGATGAAGCTGGGCGCCGGGTACGATGTCGGGTGCCATTTCAAGGCGACGGTGGCGAATAGCGAGCTCGGCGAGGAGGCGCACGAGAAGAAACTCAAGTGCTTGGTGGGCTCCTTCCACGGCCACGCGCACAACCGCCTCTGCCAGCTGAGGTTCCTCGCGACGTATGTGGAAGGCATGGGCCTCGAGGATCTCGAGGGGTGCAAGCGGTTCTTCTCGCGCTCAAATGGCCTTGCCAAGTCGTGTTGGTACGCGAGTCGGTTCCACCGCCAACAAGAAATCACGATGTATGCCAAGCACTTCGACAGCTTCGAGACGTACGCCAACCTGAGTAGGCGCCTAGCTGATTCAGAGGAAAGCGGTAGCTGACTTGCATTTGATCGGTTAGGCAAATTTTTGTGCAACAATTATCAACAAGCGTTAGGGATCCTGAAGACGGAGGGGGCGCTGCGGACGTGGATGCAGCAGGAGAAGGTCGACGGCATGGATCGGTTCCATGAATGGCTGGAGGAGGAGAAAACATACCTCGAGGGTCTGAAGGGCGCCGCCAAGACGAATGAGGAGACGCTGGAGATGGAGTACGTGCAGAAATTGGTGAATTTGAGCACGAGCCAGTACGTTCTTCATGTTCTTTTGCTCTCGCACCTCGTGCTGACTGTGGTCTTGATAGGGCAAAATATCGAGTCGCGGCGGCGGAGGCGCGACGCGCAAGGGGTGGTGATGGGACGTACACGCCGGGAGTGTCCAAGGAGGATCGCGCGCGGCGGCGGGCGCAGGAGAAGGTGGAGAAGGATTCAGAGCTGGAGGAGATCCTCGATGTCGTGGAGCGCTGGACGACGGAGTCCCCGAAGTGGACGGCAACTGTGGAGGCCATCAAGAAGCGCAAGTACACGCTCGCGCTCGACGCGCTCGAGCTGCTCATCGTGGAGCGCATTTTCGAGTTGACAAAAATGAATCAGTCGCAGACGGGTACGTGGCGGACGTGATTGGTTATAATGGCAACTGACGGAGCGCACACAGGGTACAAAATGCGCAAGCACATCGCGAAGGCACTCCAGGCGCGCTCTAAGGCGGTGAAAAATGCTATCGACCGGTATAACGACGCCGCCATCACACTTGATCCCCCTATGCCGAGGCTGAGTTGGGAGCAGGTGGTGGAATACACCTTCTTGGCGGATTTCGATATTCTCCGGGATACGCGTGCTGAGGTACAGTCGAAGCCGTGGACCCGCCCTGCGTATCGTCTGGCGATGGATCGGTACTTCAAGATTTTGCGCGCGCGGGAGGAGATAAAATGTCTCGACATAGAAATCCGGCGGGTGGTCACCTGGATCAGCGACGAGAACAGGTTCTTGCGGAGGATGGAGAAGAATCTGAGGGCGGCAGATGGGAAGACGGAGGAGCAGGTTGAGGAGAGGCAGATGGCCGTGCAAGTGCGCCTCTACCGCCAGCGTCGCGGGCGGTTTGATGCGGGCCATCTGGAGAGGTTCGGGAAGCTCGCCCAGACACCGGGCTTCACAGGATCACTGCAGTGCGGTGTTGCACTGGAGCATCGGGAGGTAAGGCAACGCCTGCATGACCTGCGCGCGGAGCTGGTGGGCGAGGATGGGGAGGGCGAATGGGTTGACGAGGAGGTGCTGGAGCGGCAGGAGATGGACGAACGGTTGCGCGAGTTGCGTGCTGAGGTGGCAGCCGTGGGCGAGGAGGACGGGATGGATGTGGATGATGAGGAAGGCCCGGAGGTGGCTGTTGAGGACGACGAGGGGCACGAGGCTCAGGAGGAGGCGGTCTCGGGGCTCCTGTATCAAATCTCCATGCTCACCATGGACGATAGTGGTGCAGCTGACGAGTAGAGACTAGGGGCATGGGTGTATTTTTTTTAGCTATTTTGTGTATTTTTTTTTCCTTTTGTATGTACGACCAAAAAAAAGAAAAATCCTTTTTGGGTCACAGCGGCGCCCGACGCCCGACGCGTCGGCGCGTCGGACTTATGTGGCGAAAGTGTGGCGAAAATGTCTAAGTCCCTAGCAGCAAGTTGGCAGCATGAAGTGCCGTATATCTGCAGCATTATCTGCAGCATATTGGCAGCATTTTTGGCAGCGTGGGGTGATTCCTTATATGTCCCTCTAACTAGTGTGGCCAACCACCCCACTATCCCCCCTCTAACTAGAGCTGGGATTTGGGATCTATAGGTGACTCGTAGTCGCAACCCCAGACAGCATTTTCTAATTCAACATGGCCCTCTGGGCGCCCCTGGAACCTGAGGCACCACACCATATCATCGAGGATGTCATATGCAGTGTCTTGATCAGGCAACGGGCTCATTCCATTTTGGACCACCATTTTCAACTTTGAGTGATGGGGCGTGGACTCAACACGTGAGTCCAGCACGTGAACCGTCCTGATGGGGAGGCTGGAACTTGCCATTTTGGGACAAAATTTTGAAGAAGCAACATCTGGAGTGATGAGAACGAAGCCACATATGGAGCATCCAAATGGGGATATACACATTTGAGGTGCTGTTTTGTTACCATATCGGGACAAGATTTCCAAAAGACTTCTTGGAGACCTGAAACCTAAAGGTTCCAGGAACATAGGGCTTCCGACAGTTGGCGTTTGGATGGCTGAATGGCACCAGATCAACGATTCAACAGCACGGGTGCGCCGCAGGTTCGGCTCTGACGGCCCGTTGAAAGACGGCCGCCACGACCGCGAAACAGGTTGTCAAGTTTCGCGTTCAAAACGGCCATGTCAGCTACTTTTCGTTCAGCGTGTTGTATCCCATCACATTCATGATTAATGTCTATTACAGCCAAGCTTGGTCACTGCTGCCGGCCAGTCCCGAAAATGATCGCGGAGTTTCAACTGCTATGCACTTCGAGAGTTTTTTTTGTGGAATTACCTCCACCAAGCAAAATGAGCAGGCAAACATCTTCTGAACTATACGAGGGACCCATCACTAGCACTCGGGGAAATCCTTTGAATCAGGGTGCCTGGGAACGATCCCGAAACTAAAAGTTTCTGGAATGGGTCCGGGAGTAGTAACGGGTTCCGAAACTTTTAGTTTCGGGCCGGCCGAAACCGTTTCCGAAACCAAAAGTTCCGGCTTCTCCTGGAACTGATCCAGAAACTTTTAGTTTCGGGAGACCCTGGGGCGGGCCGATTAGTTTCGGCCGCCCCGAAATCAAAAGTTTCGGAATCAATTTCGGCCCACCCGAAATTTTTAGTTTCGGCTCTCCCGGAATTGTTGCCGAAACTCAAAGGTTTCGGCATTCCCGGACCCCTTTCCGGAACTTTAAGTTTCGGAAACGTTTCCGGGTGCCCCAAAATAACGGATTTCCCCGAGTGACTGCATTTAGCCCATGGGTAGGCGACATCCTTTTGAGACGTCTCGCCAAGCCCTAGCCGAAGGCTGTGTCGAGGTGCTGCCGGTTGGCTAGACGCCTCGTGTCGAAGTGCCTACACACGGCTCGATTTGTTGGGCTGCCGAGGCCGTGGCCTGCCGCAGCCGCATGCGGAGCTTGATTACCGATGCCGAGGGCGTCAGAGCGCCTCGGCATGGGATGTCTAGGTGATCGTCGCGAGGCTCAGTGTGACTAAAAAAAGATCTGTCGAGCTCGGCGGAATTTGCCACGTCTAGGTGCACGTGGCTGCCTAGACAGACCTACCCTGGAGCTCGGCAGACCCCAATGTGACTAGATTTTATTTTGCCGAGGGGTCGACTGAATGCAGTACATGTTATATGTTCAAATGTTCGCAAAATGCTCTTTCTCCAGACTCAAGATTCGAAGTCTGTACTGTACGAGTCTGGTGCAGGCGGAGGTTGAATGAAAAGGAACCTGTAATTTGCACCGTTAACACCGGCGTGATGAGACGAATCTGATCGGGTTATCAGTGGTGTCCAATCACAGACGCAGAAGCGGCGCTGATGCAAAAATTGCTGACGAAAAGCGAGATGGTCCGCCAAAGTCGATTGATAGGGCGCCCAAGACCCATACCTAAAGGTAGTGGAAATTTGCGGTTCCAGCTCAACTTCTCCTCACACTGCACCCCATGGTAAGTCTGTCACCAGCAACACTCCTCGGATACTCATGCATCGAGAGCCGATGTCGGCCCAAGTGGTGAAACCACATCAAAGTAGTCAGGTAGTCTGTCTCAGACAGCAATATAGCCGTTGCTAGCTCGTACCTCGCTGGTTATACAATGTTGTACCCAAAAATGGGATGCCCTGAGCCGCAATGGAGGGTGATCCATACCCGTCTGGCCAGAACCTTTGTGGTAAGGCAACTGGCGCGCCATTCTCATGGGCATGCTGCGCCATCACAACTTGACACAGTATACGGCGAGGGGGCGTATACAAAAAAGAATGCAGCGAGGTATACGCGACAGATTGCCGGCGACGGCGCGGACCCGAACCTGTATATAAGTATACATAACCACGTTCATCAGTACTGAAGTCCCCTCATGAAGCTATATCCCTCTACAACGCTTCCTGCTATCGTGTTCCTCCTTCACTCTTTGGCGGCAGGTGCAATCGATCCTCTGGTCTTTAACCCAGTGTGAGCACTGATCTCATTTTCCCGTCGCCGCTAAAATGGGCTTCTGTAGAGATGCATACGTCGAGTGCGAGCCTGTTGTATTTAGTTGGAGCGGTGGCGTACGTGAGTTTCTCCCGGCATTATAAAAGAAATACATTGACGGGTCTGTCTAGCACCTTACGAAATTGGGTAAGCGCCAGCCTCCCCAAGCTGTTTGCCCGTTTTGAAGAAAACAGCCTCCTTGGCACGACGCTTGAAGTTCTGCCCATAGCCAATGGCACCTTCATTACTTGGGTGGTCAATTTCCCAGCTGGTGAACACAGACATTGAATCATTGATCCCCAATTTACAATCATCTCTTCAGGGATCGTTTTGAGGGCGGCGATCAGAGACTTTGATACTTCCGCCGGGGTCAATAGTTCTGCGAGCATACCTGCACTCACAATCATGGCCGGCAGTACGTGTTTACGATTTATGCCCAATTCATATGGCAACGAGCTTCTACAGACGACTCCAGCTGCATTTCTGGCTAGACAATATTTAGCCATGACGCGAGTACTTATGTGATAAGTAATCGTTGGGTCTCAGCCACCTTCGTCACTTCGCTTAGGAATGAGAAAGATTGTCACTTTGATGGGAATGGATGAAAGTTCGTCATGTTGGCTGATTTCTGGGAAAGTTCGTTGTTTCGATTCAGCATGTTCAATGACCCGGAACATCGGCCATCACTGCTCTTCTAACACAAAGGCGGGTGGGTATTTTTATATAGATACCTTACCCCAACGCCAACCACTTCCCCGAATCAGCTAACCCGACCCTGAACCGCTGGCCGGAACCGCCAATCCGGGCTGCTTACCGCTAACTGCTAACCAATAACCCCAACTACCAAACCCAAACCTAACCAGCGGATCTCGGCCGACCGCTGATTCTGTGGTGTGCCGACAAGCATGATCCTCAGAAACTGACGAACATTCACCAAAATTCCATTTAAACACCAAATGCTGTACGCGTTTCTGGGGAATGGCTGAGCTCGCGGAAACTATAGACGCGGATACTTAAACAGACATTGAGTACCAGCGTAGCCGGACAAAAACAAAAGGGGACGACTATCCTCCACCGTGGCTCCACCATCTCGTCTATAAGAACTAGGGTGCTGACTCTTCAGCCCCCATCTTTTCTTCCCTCCGACCACAACTCACACGAGAGCGAAGTCTCGAGTCCGTATGTCTGAATGAGTTCAATTCACTGCCAGTGTTCTCTTCTCATCAGCCGCCCTCAAATCCGCCTCCCAGCCTGCTTCGTTCCCTTGCTGTAGGCTAATGTTTGGATTTTCTAAACTACTAGGTGTTTGGAGGCAATGTTTGGTGATTCACATCTGGTAAGCCCTATTCTATTATTTGCTTTCTCGCAATCGTTTCCGCCCTTTGGGGTCACTGGAATGCTACCGTCGCTCCAGCTACCAGCCTCTGTACCTGGGACCGTGCGCTGGGTGAATGGTCCCGTGCACCGCGCTCTTTGGATGATGGAACACCGGTTACATGGTTGCATCATCCACCAGCCATCCTGTCGCACAGCGCCTGTCGGCGCCAATGTTATTACTTGTAAATATATACACATTATGCTTTGCAATATATTATTATTCCCCATTTTTATACCGTGTGCACTGCCCAAAGGATTTTCCAATTTTCCAACAATTTTATATTGTCTGCCAGCAGCTCAGGTCATCACACCTTGAGGGCCAACTCAACCTCATATGCCACCCACAACCTTGTGATCCATGGCCTGGCTTACTGCTTCATATATTAACTCTGGGTCGTGTTACAAGCCAGGCCGAGGATTATGGGAGTATCACGTATTGTGAGCCAATATATACCGCTACAATACGTTCAGGATTTTTCCGACACTATAGCCGAAATGCCTGTGGTAGACGGGTAGACAAGTCCCCTTTATGTAGCTGTTGATAGCTGCACGCCAAAATCTGATAGCAGTTCGTAGCCATCACGCGGTGGTCAGTAGCGTCTGGTAGCTTCTGGTAGCAACCTGCTACCAGGGCTACCGGGGCTACTAGAGTTATGTGGCAGTCTGTTGCAGGCTTATTTGTGCATACCTTGAATGTTATTTAAATCCAGCTTATATAAATCTCAAGTGCATGTATCAGGAGGCGAGAATAAATGATATTTGACGTCCCGTAGATACATTGTATTGTAGTAGGTCGAACTATCCCATTTAATCTTAGATACTACGCCAAAACGAAGACCGTGACTGAAGAGACAAGTAAGCACAATCAATCAACGACAAGTTCTCGCGAACTCGGACGCACCTGGCAGCCTGTGCAAGGCTGTCTGAGTCAGACAGCATGCATTCTATCGAAATTCGAGGCGTATTTGCGCTATCCAGAAGTCTGGCGTGTGCAACCCAACATTGGATGGTGAGGGAAAGCTCAAAAACCGAAGAAAGAGAGAGGTGTGGAGAGTGGAGGAAATAAAAGATGTGCTGGTTGCAGGGTGGGAACTTTTGGAGCGAAATAGGGAGCAAAAAAGAACCAACAGACTCTGTCCACGCCGTTGGACGGAGTCGAACCACCTCCCCTTCTGTATAGTTCTAATGTGAAGGTGACCAGCCTGATCCTCGACGGCTCAAATGAACCGGTTAGGGGCATCCAACGATGCGTGTAGCGAACGGTAATGTGCCTTGGGGTCTCTCAACTGAGGTCAACTCAGGAAGTGGTCAGCGAGATTGAAGAGTCTGGGGAGCGGCTATGAATGGATGCAAGTGAGGGGCACTTCCGGAATGGAACAGAGAGCAACAATACAAAAAGCAATCTGTCTGCCCATGCCGTCGGATGGAGTCGAACCATCTACTCCCTCTCGATACTTGGATAATGTGAGGGCGACCACCCTGATCCTCGACAGCTTGAATACATTTGTATATTGCATCGAATACATGGGTCATTTTCTGGTGGGATTTGCAGGTAAGGTGGTAAGTGATAGGCGCGACCCAACAGTCAAGAGGTAAAAGACTGTGGGTGGATGACAGCGGTTTGGTGAGAGGGAGAAGAAATAAATTTAAAAAAAACAGTAAAGAGGAGAAAACATAATTCTGCAAATGAAGTGGCGTCAGTCTCAATCCAGAGAATTCCGGGAGCGAATCACGACCCCACAAAAAGGGTCAGATTACGTCGCTACACCGTCGGAATGGCTCCCTGATGGATTGGACAAATTTGGAAATTCTCCAGGGCGACCGTCATGGTCCGCGACGGCTTGAAGGTACGTCTTTAGGTGGCCTCGAAGGCTCGGAATCAAGTTTGCGACCCCTCACATGTGGCCGGCGCGCAAAACTCCGGGATGACCCCCGTCTACCCGACGTAACCCGTGCGTTGCGATACCTGTGATGTGGGATTCCGCAGATGCACCGGGTACACACGAAAGAAAAGCAACGAAGTGAAACAGAACCGGTATATTATTGCATTTTCAACGCATTTTTACAGCTAATGAGAATACTCTCCACATGAAAACGATGACCCGCACGAGACTCCGACTAAGCTTGATGTTCTATCATAAAGCTTCTCTGGTGAATTTACCTTAGAGTGCTCGATGGCTTGGACACCCAACACTCGAGTCCTCGCTTCAGTCCCCGCTTCGGGAATGACGCACCGCGGTCTTCGTCGCGGTCGTACTGCGCCTAAAATTGTGAGTTGAAAAGCCCCCAATCCCTTTCTCTCCCCTCTCCACACCCCCGAACACATCACATTTCGCTCGATCGTCGGCGTCGGCGTCGGCTACGCGTCCTCACACCCACCGCTGCACAACCACACTATTCGCCAACCCCGCCTCCTTAATCGTTGCGGTGTTGTCTTCCAGAATACGATTCGGGAACGTGGTGCCGATGGTGTAGTAGCGCGTGAGATTCTCGGGCTGGTGCTGGGAGAGTCGATGTCAGCACGATATAAATGGGGGGTAAAGTATAGGGCGGAGGAGAATGGAGAACGGGGTGAAGAAAGGCGGAGGCAGAGCCTCGGAATGGGAGAGAAAATTGGAGAAAATGGACAGAGAGACGGGCGACCGAAAGTGCGGAGCCAAGGGAAGAAGGGAAGGGAAGGCGAGGAGGGAGAGGGAGAGGGAAGGAGAAAACGTAGCCACCGGGCTGGACGGATGGGTATGATGCGGGGGAGAGAAGGGAAAGCGGATCAAATGAATGGGAGAGAGATGTACATAAGTATGCCATCAGAGCAAAGGAGAGCGAGAGGAATGGCGCGAAGACAGAATATCACGCACCCGTTAATAAAGTTGCGCAGGTCGCACACGGTGTGTAAGATTCATGCGGCACACGATGCGGATTCCATCCGCCAGCCGGATCTGCACGCTCATCGTCGGCTGCGTCTGGTCCACCTCGAAGCTGATCGGGCCACTTGTTGCCGCCGCTGCATTGTCAGATGCCGCTGCGGTACTAGATGACGTGGGAGAGGCGGCAGGCACCGGCACGCCCAACCATTGCCCGAGCCCGAGAACGGCTTGGGCGGGGGCGAGACGTAGTCGTCGCTGGTGCGCTGCGTGACTTGGACGTCGAAGCGCTGGCCGTGGCGGACGCTTAGGATAGAAGGGGGTGCGTACCCTGCATGAATTGCCGCGAGGATATCCGCGTTGGCAGGGTCGTCGTAGCGCGTAAGCGAACCGTCCTCGACAATGAAGTCATCCCTCCAGAAGGTGAGGCGGCGAATCGCGAGATCGTCTAGAGTGTGCCAAGTGCAGGAATGATAATCGAGCCAAGTGTGGAAAAGATAGACGAAAAATGCGCCAGGCGCCAGGGAAAAGGAGCGATACGCGCGAGCAATGAACGAGCCCTAAAGACCGCAAGCAAAAAAGCAAGAAAAGCAGGGGGGAAAAGGCAATCTTTGGATGGATAGATGAAGGGGGCGTGCATGCACCTCTCCTCCGGTACATACCCACTCGACGTCCCTTCCCCACCCAGTGTGTGGCCTCCGCCGGTGAATAAATTCGGCGTCGACTGCGCCGGCTCGCCGCTGCTTGCGTCTTCCCTGCGCACATATTCACAATCAGGAAAGATATACTTACAAAAGGACAGAGGAAACGCACTCCTGCGCCCTCCTCAGCATTTCCCGCAGCAGATCCCCGTCGAGCCCGCGTCTGCCGCTTGCGGGGTTTTGCACCGATATGCCACTGAGTTCTCGTTAATCAATGAATACGAATTAAAGAATTGAAAGAATAGGAATTAAGCAAGGGAAGGAATCAGCGGACCTACGCTCGCCACGCGCGAACCAAGTCTCTTGTTCGTCGTTCTCGTCGTCGTTGTGGTTGCTCATGACGGTAGGATCAGATTATCGCGCGATAGTGAGCGCCGGGGCGCGTTGAATTCTGATCTTCAAGATGCGGAGAAGGCGGCCGAGAACGGTACTGGGCGGGCTGGGTCTTCGGGACGCAAGATTAAATGATGGCTGGCATTTCGCAAAGACGTCGGCATCTGTGAGGCGGGAAGTGCCTGCGATGATCAGCGCCAAGATAATTAGCGCCGCAAAACCTTGACATACTTATCGGATATGCTCACCCTCTTCCCAGGTTAATGTTGCCGCAAACTCCGACTCAGTTGGGCAAAGTCGACCCAAAAGTCGATGTTTGAGTCGAGTCGAGTCGTCTCGATGGAGTCGACTCCCATCGACTCCAGAGTCCAACAAGTCGACTTGGAGTTGACTTAGTCGACTCAAGTCGGTTATTTTGAGGCTCGTGTATCGGCAGAGTTGAGCAATATGACTTATACCTTCTTGGACCCAAATTTCCTAAGCTGTTGCATATGGCGCAAAGCCCCTCATATGCTTGTACAAATATCAGGACACTGAAAGAAGCAGATGTGTGCGGGTAGGTCAGTATCGTGTATATAACATCTCTCTGACTCTTCAAAGTATGCACTATTGACAAGATGGACACTGGTTGGTTGGTGCATGGGGAAGAGATTGGCGCGATGCCAAATGCATGCAAAGTGACAGTGAAAGGTCCCACTCACTCCACCGAATGGGATGTATCAGTGTGCCTGAAAACGTACCTGACACTGAGAGTGTCAGGGAGCGAATTGTAGTGACTGAAATTGTACTGGACACTCAGAAGATAAGTTGCGCTGACCTTGAGCCTGACACGGATCATGTCGGACGCAGGATCAGCTGTCCCGACATTACCCGTGTCAGGCGCGAAATCTTTGTGGCTGACTCTGCTCCTGCCACTGGATGTGTCAGGAGCAGTATCAGGTGCACTGACACAGGGGCGTGACAGTGTCAGGTGCACCGACACGGGGGCGTGACAGTGTCAGGTGCACCGACATGGGGGCGTGACAGTGTCAGGTGCACCGACATGGGGGCGTGACAGTGTCAGGTGCACCGACACGGGGGCGTGACAGTGTCAGGGCCACCAACACGGGCCGTGTCAGGAGCCCCAAAACGGCTCCTGACAATAAGAATCCTGCCACCGACATACTCCATGTCAGGCTCAAATCCAGCGCAACTTATTCTTCGAGTGTCAGGTACCATTCCAGTCGCTAGGATTCGCTCTCTGACACTCTTGGTGTCAGGTACGTTTCCGGGCACACCGATACATCCCATTCGGCGGAGTGACTCATATGCAATTGACGACGCAAATAGAGGTATGTGTGGGCACTTAGAGTGATATAGTGAGGTAGATAACATGCATCCCCCTGCGAAACAATAATGTGAGACCCTCGGCATTGCGCAATAACTTTGGTGTGAAGTTGAACTTGAATTCCCTTTTTTGGAACATACTGATATGGCCGACTTTGCCGTTGAAATAGACTGCTATTGACATCTGTGATGCATTTTTTGCCAATAAAATCGCTCCCTGATGCGCACCAAGCCCGGCTCGACCCACGCAACCCTAAGAATAAGAGCTGAGCTCATTGGTATGCTGCGCTTTCATTGAACATCCTTCTCCAATGACTGTTTAATCTCAAGAGTGGAATGAAATCTGTCTCTCCAAGTGGTATGAAATCAATATTATTCATGGGCTTATCCAGCCAGTCATATTGTGGCCCGTCAAGTGGCCGTTCAGCCACTTCATCTGATCCTTATCTCATCTAGTCACTTGGGTGGTCGCCTGTTCGGCAACCGAACAACCTATACAAAGGATTGTCCCTCACCTGTCAAACCCAGATCTTTATCTTGGTTATTGAATGGCATCTTTCGATGAATGTTTAATCTCTGAGGCAAGCATGAAATCTGAGAACGTAATTAATATCTACCGAAATTATTCAAGGTCCTATCTAGCCACTGAAATCATGGCCCGTTAAGATGGTGTTCGGCCATTTCATCTGATCTTTATCTTATCTAGCCACTCGGATGGTTGCCGGTTTGACAACTTCCCAACTTATACATGGTATCATTCCTTGGCTGTTGAACACAGATCCGTATCTTGGGTAAATTACCTTGCTTCTAAGATAGGCGCCATCCAGATCCATCGAGTCACGTGAAGCGTGACTGACGTGTGACAGTAACGTGGGAAAGCGCGAATTTTTGGAGATGGAAAAAAAAAATCACATTTTTCGCACTTGAGACACTATAGAACCAAAGAAAAAAAATTCTACAATACATTAACTATACTACACTCCTACGCTGCCTCAAATCTTCACGAAAATGAGGAGGAAGAGTCCTATGCCCCCTATATTTCTTATTTGCCCAAGCTGCATCTGCGCCATCAAGCCCATGAAAATATGCATTGGCAAACCTGGATGACCGCACAGCAAAGCGACGCATAGAGGCAAGTGGAACTGAATCAAGGGCCTGAAGCATGTTCTGCTCCAATTGCTCTTCTGATGAAGACTCTGGAAACATCCTATAGATCCGTTTTGCATATCCCCAGCATTGCTCAATAAAATTAAGCTCTGGGTGAAACTTGGGAAAAAAGATAACCTCATAGCCCCGCTTTGCGCAATGCTCCTCCAACATTGATTTCTGAGCTTGAAAATCAGGTTCCATGTAGAGAATCTTTCTCAAACAACACTGAGTTGATGTTGTGTGACGACATTTGAAGCTGTTCCCACATGAAGCCTTTATTTTCTTTTTGGAACCTGAATTTGGTGCAGGAGCATCAGGGTCTGGGAGATCATGCCCTTTTGCTCGGCGCTCTGAAATGAGGACCTTCATCCCTTTGAACCGTCCATCCGCAAAATACAGGCATTGTGGAGTCCCATCACGGAAAGTTGCATCCCTCATTCGAACACAGCGTGCAATATCATCGGGTCCTTTGACTTTATTGAAGTTTTCTGATGGTTTTGAGGTCATGGTAATGGCACTGAGAGCATCTGGGGCACGGGCAGTATGGATTGTTGCATTGTTGTAAGCCAAGACATGTTTTTCATTGGAATAATCCTCATCCAGAATATCCATAGCTTGAGTAGACTGATTGATGATATCCTTGGTTGTTTGATAACCTTCACGTTGTCCACCTGCTTTCAATAAATTACGAGCACGTTTGTATTCACTTGAAAGAAAGATGTCAGATTGAGTTTATCAAGGTTTACAAAGGATTTTACCCATCTGCATTAGGTTTCTTGGATTTCATCCACCCATACACATCTGACACAAAGTCACCAACCATTTGACTTGCACCTTGTCCCTTTGCTTTGATCTTAGCCCTCTCAGAGTTGTGAACCCAGCGCACATCTCGACGATCATGGGAATAAAAGGTTGACTCATCATGCCGCCATATAACAACAACTCGCGCATCCAGTGCAGAACTCATGAAAGCTCGCATCTTGGCATCAAACTCAATTTGTTCTTCAGTCTGATTGCCATTGTACCAGCGAGATCTGGACTCAAAGTCCCGCCATCGAGGGAGGAACACATTTTGGCGATAATTCACTACATCTTCTCTCTCATGCCCATCAGAATACATTCCTTTTGGCTCTTTTTTCCAACGGTAACCCATTTTCCTCATCCAACGCTGAGCAGTCCGAATGGTAATTGTACGCTTCACACTCAGACGAGCCTGGAATTCAGGTGTGGCAACATAGCGGACAATGTCCTTTCCAGAAGCCCACTTGCCCAGTGACTGCAAGTGGAGGTGGATATCTCCAGCCACATCCTCATCAGTCAAGATAGAAGTCTTGAAGTGGCCATACATGTGATTTGGAATCCTCTTGTGGTCTGCACAAAACTCAATGGCCCACTGACAGATTTTTCTGCCAAGCCATGTTTTTGTGCCTGACTTGCCACTGGCTACTGCAACAGTGTCTGAGTGCAGTGTCCACCCAGCATATCCTGAAGCCTTGTAAAGCCGAAGGAATCGTATCATGCACTCAAGACGAGCAGTGGTAACAAGATCCAGGTTATTCTTTCTATGTCCATGTCCAGTGTTTCGTTTTGGGTGCAGAATAGTCTGAAGGCTCTGAATTCCACTGTCAACAGATGAATTTGATGGAACCTGACTAGGGATTTTCCTGGGTTGTGGACGGTTCGGCATAATGAACCCTCGCTCATGGTGAAAATATGTAGCCGACCCTGGTGGCAAGGGCTGACCTCGGGCTGGTTCTGGCAGCCGCTCCTGAGGGGCAGGCTCAGGTAGCTGCTCAAAAAGTGGCAGAGAATCAGCAGCACGAGGAATAATATCCTCAGATGGATCCCAAGGTAATTCATCTAGACCCTCTTCTGCTCTTGCTTCTGGACTGAGTTCACAAGGCTCGACATTCAATGGAACATCATCCTCATCTTCTACAACCTCGAGTGTGACCCTAGAAGTTGAAGACTTGGCTGCAATCTCTTCTACAATGTCTGATTCAGGGGAATCAGACAAGTCAATGACACTAGCATGTGAACTGGAGACCTGGTCTACACAGTTCTCTGCCATCTCGGAGTCAGACCAATTAGAGTTGGGTAGACTGGCAGATTCTTCAAGTGGAAGCCCACCCTGAGAATCAATTTCCATCTCCGCATCAGTAGTGAATGGTTCTTCACTAGGGGAATCAGGTTCCAGCTCTGGTTCTTGAGGAGGAAGTGTTTGCTGGGAGAAAAAATCTGTAATTGCTGTTTTTTTCCGGCCATGTGTGGCATCCTCTTTGGCTTCTCTTGCCTCCCTTTCCTTCTTCAATTTTCGAAGCTCTTGTTCTCGGCGTTCAGAGATGTCTGCCCCAATTTTCCGGCTGTGATAAGGACCCCGACGCACAGGAGCAGTAGTTGTAGGCAATGAATCTAGATGGGCATCACTAAGCTGAAGCCATTGTAGCAAATCTGCCTGGTCTCTAGGATGAGGTACATCATTCTCTTCTTGTATTTCAATTCCTGCCTCAGTTTCAGCATCAGCGTCAGAATCATTGGAGGGATCTGTCTGCTGGTTGTTACTACTGTCCATTGGAGAGGCATTTCTGGAACGTTTGGTAGGCTGAACTTCATTTTGCTCAACATGGTCACCCTTGCGCTGTATACACACATGGATTTGAATTTCCAGCAAGCCGAGAACTAAGCACTGACTTTGAGTGCAAAATTCCCAAGATTCTGGGCCTTTGACTGTCCTTTCTTCCTTGGCATAAGTGCAGAAGTGTTGAAAGATATAGCAGGAAGATGAAAGTAAAGAGCAAGTGCCGCAAACGCGTGTTGGAGGTGAGGCACAGAGGCGGTGACATAATCACGTGATCGTGTGAATTTCCCTTTTGGGTGGCGCGAAATTTTTAGTCTCAAACTAAATTTGTGCCTGAAACAACTTCTTTTGGCTTTCTAGGGACTATTTCCAAAAAAGGCAATAAACTCTTTTTTGAAGATAGATATTGAAAATCTGGAACCACAGGATTCTTACTAGAGTGAAGCTCTACAATTCTGTGGTTTTAACTTTTGAATCCACCCCAATCCCGACACGTAGTTGTGCAAACAATCAATGTCACACTGTTACATCACGTGACTCGATGGATCTGGATGGCGCCTATCTTAGCTTTTGCTGTTTTTGACTCTCACCACCGTCGCCTTGGTTGGCATGAATGCTTGACATTCATCGGAGTTGGTTCCGACAGCGAGTCAGAATCCTCATATCATTGGCGTGTTTCATTTTCGATTGAATTCAGAGGGTCCAATACATTAAAATTTCTCGTAACTACGTGGTCCGAGGCTACAAGTATCAAGGTCGATTTTTTATTTTGGTATTGTTCCTTTTCTTGCATTGACACCGAGTGGTCTAAACTAGGCGCACCAATTCCTACTTAAAGGCTGGGAGAGCATCGTCTCTACCCCACTCCGAAGGATCCTAATACTTATCATGGCACCCAGAGGATCTCAAAGTGTTGACGTCGAAGCCGTTCACACACCCAAATGGTAAGAAACAACTGCAGAACTCCTGTATCAAACGACAAACACATGTCTAAATACTGCGGAGATCGGTCCTTGACTCCATTTCAACACAAAGAAACACCAACCAAGAAACTGCACCTTCATCTGAGGCAGCTGGAGGTCGTGTTACTCGCCGATGGGCTAATCAGTCTCATGCGACTGCTCCTTCTAATCCTCGTCCAACACCCGCACAGGCTGCAAGTACTGGGGGACAAGCACGCAATTTTGCCCCGCTCGCATGTAAGAACCGAGTAGCTGATTTTCCCTTGTACTTATCCTCCAGCAGCTGCACATCCTGGAAGAGGCACTGGCTCTGGTACTGTGCAAATCGCGCACCCTATGTTTTCTAATTGCAACTTTAGTTAGGCCAGTCGTTGAATCAAAATTTAACTCCAATTCAGGAGATTCACTGCATTCGGGCGGCGGGTAGGCAACGTGATTTCTAGAGGCCTAGGTTGGCCCTAGCCGATGGCTGTGTCGAGGTGACGTCAACCGGCTAGACCGGTCCATGTCTAGGCGCCCTCGCGCGCCTCGACGAGCATCACAGATTAAGCCGTCCAGATGATCAAGGTTCATGGTGTCGAGGCCATACCCAACCCCCAGGGTAAGTCAGCCATGGACTATAGGCCAGTGGTCAATGGATTCGGGTCCGCCGCTGTGCCTGGTCGGTGACAGGTGTTATGTAAATCACCAATAAATCAATGTGGCAGTGCTCGGGTGCCCTAGCGACTTCCGGCGGCGTCCATCTTGCGTCCATCGTCACCATCCCTGAGCGCCGTGGAGACCGAAAGTCTTCAAAGAGAAATGGAAAAGCTTAAAGAGACATGGTACACGCGACGGCAGCGACAAAGTGGGGATTTGCATGCCGCAATCGCCGATGATCTAAGGGCCATGCATGACAGTGTCGCCGACTCGCCTCGCCACTCAATGCCTACCTGATATATATGCACCTCAGGTACAGTGTTGCTAGCGCGAGTAGAACGTGTGCCTACGTTTTGATCGGCCGAGAGGCCCGCTGAATGCAGTGATTGTATGTCCGCAAAATTCGATTTTTCTATCTCTAATATACTGTTCAGAGTACCCCTGCCACGGGCTCCCGACTCCGGTTTCCTCCATCAACTCCAGTTACAAACCTACCGAGTCGCGTTCAAACTCTGCCTCAGACTCCTGCTCGTGTTGTTGCTAGCCAGTTGGTCGAAGAATTGGGCTCGCAGAACGCCATGGCAAGTCCTGGACCCCGGCTCCGTGACCCTGGAAACGACGATTCCGAGTCCGAAGGCGTTGAAGACTTTTACTTTGGTTCAGATTCGGAGG
Organism: Mycena galopus ATCC 62051; assembly: GCA_014925785.1. NCBI lineage: Eukaryota > Fungi > Basidiomycota > Agaricomycetes > Agaricales > Mycenaceae > Mycena > Mycena galopus. Next base: position 48,333 of record WIQG01000516.1, read on the forward strand.
CACCTCCCAGAAATCGTCCACCTCCAACCAGTCGCACCGCAGCTGAGTCTCAAGCATTTATCAGCTTGAATTCTGACGATGAGGGGAGCCCTCCTCCCATTCGTGCTGGACAACGGGGGCGTGGCCGGCGCGGAGGACGTAGTGTGCGCCAGGATCAAACACCATCTCACACGGATAACCCTTCTGTCTCCCCTCCTCAACCTCGACCACGCCAACCTCGGACGAGGACCGGTGTGGAAAGCCATACTGTCGATGATCAGGATTTCGCATGGGCGGAGGAATCGGTTCTTCAGACAGCATCAACGCCCGAGATGAAATATTTCTTCGGGCGTCACACGCAAAGTGGGACGTGGAAATGTCGTGTGTGCTCGTAAGTGATCTTTCCACACACATATAGATTTCTTTCTCACCTTATTCTTAGGCCTGTTTATGCTGCTGGAACCAGGTTCTCCTCGCGGCGCAAGCATCTTGAGAGACAACATGTCAACGAGTATCTGGACGCTATTACCCAGCACACGTGGGCACACAAGCCTTCTGCCGATCGTGCACAGCAACTGGAAAGACAACGCACAATCTATCAGCGTGTCCCATTTTCCACGGCTTCCCTTGCCAATCAATTGGTTAGAGTCGTCGTCTCAAATGATCTTGTACATTGATTTATTTCACTTGTTAACAATACTTCCTGCTGATACTTTGGCTGTGCATTATAGTCCATAAATCTCGTTGAAAACCGCGACTTCAGAGACTTACTACTTCTTTTGCGGGAAACACTGCGTGATGAAGATATTCCTCATCGCACCAAGCTTCGGAGTCTGATCATAGATGCGTGGCTTGACTACTGGGAGGAACTCAGGACCGAGCTTCGGGTAAGTGGTCTTTGAACCACTTTCTCGAACATATCTAATCAAATTCAAGCTGTCTCTGGGGAAGATCAGTTTTACAGCAGACATATGGAGCAGCGCGGTCATGCAGCCATATCTCGCTATAACTGCTCACTGGTTCGGGAGATGACGAGGCTGTTGCTATTCGGCCGACACGTACCAGTCGAAAGGCCGGTCCCATGCAGCGAGCTCGAAAATCGGTCCGTTTCGTACGAAAATCAGGCCAGCGGCGAGACCAGTTTCTGGAGATCATTAAACAGGGCAATGACGACGAAAGCTGGACCCAAGTTGTCATTATTAATGCGCAACTCGAGAAGATGACGGTAAACCTTGCCCTTGTCACCGTATTTCCGGATGTCAAGACCCACTGGGACTCGGTTTTTCTCATGCTCCGGAGACTGCGCTATTTACAGCAGGTTAGTTGACTTTATCTCTGCGGTCAGCAGCACTGACAATTTCTTTAGCCTGTCAATCGATTTTTTGCCACAAACCGTGATGCACTACTCGGATTTAACCACCCTCTGGAGTCAACTCATTGGAATCGGTTGGAAGTGTTGGAATTGATTCTCCAGGTAACATGCACTTCAAAAGGATTTTTCGAGTTGGAACCAGCTGATCTTCTCATTAGCAACCACATACTGTCCAGACCATCATGTCTTCGGAAAATACACCCATCCTCGCTGCGGTAATCCCTGCATTTCAATTGTTCATGAAATCCTGGAATTCCATGTTGGCAGATCCACTATTGGCCAACGAGAATATTCGACACTTGATTGCTCCAGGTCTCGCTGTTCCAAATAAATATTACAGCAGGTTTGCCGACACCGATGCATACATTATGTGTGAGTCCTTTTGCCAGCAAAGAGATATATTCGCTGACACAATTCAACCAGTCATTGATCCTACAATTCGTTTTGGGTGGATTGCTGCAAATTGGTCCGAGCCGGACCGAGCGAAGGCAAGAGCAATTATTCTCGAGCGGGTAAATCATTCTTTACTTCTGAATGAGATGTATTTAATCCACCTGAATCGTTGGCAGCTCAAGGCTTACCAGCATGAAAACACTGAATCTGCAGGCTCCCCTGCAGGATCAGGTTCCGGCCCATCATCACAGCCCGGCTCTCGTCAACCCTCTCGAACACGAGGCCCTGGCGCTGGTGCTGGCGCTATCGCTCTTGCCCTTGCTTCTGAGCAGTATGGTAATGCACAACAATCTCTGGATTTTTCGAATGAAATGGGTGGCTCACAAGGTGCAGCCTGGTCAGAAGAGGAGCAGCTGGACAATTATATTCGCAGCCCTATTCCGCCGAGAGCTTCCATCGATATGGTTGGCTATTGGACAGTAAGTGCTTTGCTCTGTTCCGCTTCAAAATAATTAAATGGCTCTCGTTGTTCTACAGAATCACGGACATACATTATGGCCAACAATCTATCGCCTTTTCCTTGACTTTGGCCCAATCCAAGCAACTTCCGTTCCATCAGAACGAGTTTTCTCGTCGTCAGCTGAGACTGATACAAAACGACGGAATCGTATTAACCCTATGTTGATGGAAGCGTTGCAGATGCTCAAATTCACGCACAAGAAATCTCGGCTCAACTTCATGGTAGATTGGCAATCTGCCCCAATTGCTGCCGAAGAAGAGGACTGGTTGCGTACCTTGGCATCGAAATCGGGTGGTGAGGAGGAGGAAGCAGTCCGGAAGGAAATTTTGGATAGCTTGGACTTTGCTGACGTTGCGTTTCCTGAAATGCCGGAGGACTCGGAGATGTGATGGATACTGGTATGAATTACTTTGCTTCAAGTAACCTCAGAATTATGTTTTCGCTCGCATATATATAATTAAGCAGTGCTCCATCTTGTGATTGGACTTGGTTGAAGATTTGGGTCCAAGAAAAATGAAAAGATTGACTACACTGGAGATCGCACTTACAGTGCACTTGAACTAGTTACGCACTCGTTCTCCATTGTAACCATTAGAGATTGCCAGGAGCTGGATGTGAGCATAGCAGGTTACTCGGTGATATACCCCTGAGTCTAAATAGCTGCGGACAAATACCCTCACTACACATTTATAATTACCTAGCGATGCGGTAAATGTGTACTGTGATAAACAACGATTTTCCGACTACCCTAAGTCTGCCCGAGAGCTCAACATTACCCTACGGCCTACTGAGGCGATCATGAAGAAAAATCCCTCGACTAAGTCGACTAAGTCGACCTGAAGTCGACTTGAGTTGATCGAGTTCGACTCGACTCCGAGGTTAAGTCGAGTCCAGCAACTTTTGTGGACTCGACTCCAAGACAACTCGACTTTGGAGTCGCGGCAACATTATCCCAGGTACTGGATTCGCTGCTGCTTGACCTCCCGGCCCCTCGTGGCTATCACCGCCGCGCGAGCCCCACCCTCGAATCCTGAGGATGCCGAGTGTCTGAGTCAGAGTCTGACTCTGAACTTGATACAAGAGGGCAGAACCGTGTCCCGATTACGTGACCCCATCATTACTTATCCCCGTCTCACGTGAGCCGCCGACCGAGCACGATCAATCACTGCCTTGTCCATTCATCAAAGCTTCAAAAAGCCCCGACGGCGAGACAGCCAGAATCTCCATTGAATGAATTTCGCGAGGTACAGAAAAGAGTCATGGAAGATTGCAAATTTCGGGACAATTAGCGCGCAATCAGACGTGAAAGCTGCTTCAAGCCTGCTTAGCAAACGTTACAAACTCCATTTTGTATGTAGTAAGTTGCAAGGTACGTTGGAACAGACTCCACTACGACCGAGCACAGCGTAAATACCTCCGTCCAGAGAAACCCCTTGGCAATAGCGTCATAATCCCTAGTGTACAGGCAAGTGGAGCCGTCCGATGCGATTCACGCGCAAATCGAAGGTCACCCAATGACCCCATAGTACAAGTGTTTCGAAACATGTCGGGCTTCCGGAATTGTTGCGCTCCAGTTAGGCGTCGTCTCCTGGATCCCCGGACAGCTTGCATGCACACTACATCCGCAAAGGAAGAGGGAACCTTGATGGGGCTTCCTCGCTTCCTCGGGCACGAATGGCAGTGGCGTAGGTAGCGATTTATCAAAGAAATTTGAGATAGGTGGTGAACGGAGAATATCGAGGGGCCGATACATGCATGTTATGCCGGCCAATTCGGCGAAAAGATGCATTCACAATGATGTAAGAGTGGACACCTTCCAAGGCGAATTTGATACAAAGGAGGTGGTGGTGGGCGTTTGGAGGGAGTTTCCTGTTGCTTTCTAACCGGGACAGACCAAGCATCAGCGCAGAAGAAATGAAAAAATAATTGACCCAGGCCTTACCTCTAGTTGTCAAAAATTGAGCCTACCCTCGCTCGCGATTCATGCAAGCCACCTCAAACTCCAAGAACTTTACTATTACTTCGAATGCATCACTCTGCTGATAGCAAACGTCGACTGCCACGCGGATGATGATGCGAATCATATCATCTTGGCAATCTGGTTCTTGTTCGCCTTCGTCATGACGTGCTAGATTCTTCGCGGAATGGCAATAATGCGTCGAATGTATCGCTGTTTCGGCGGTAGGTGGGCTTGTTGAGCTTTGATTTGAAATGTACAATGCCTATTCACACGATATTGAGGCAGACAACGGCAAGCGCACACCATCCCACCCTGCTCCAAATGGGCAATATCCCTCGGTTGCATATTTGACACAACTTGATGTGAGAACGTGCCAATCAGGTGGAGTCGAAATATCAGCTTCCGGCCCCATCTTCATGGTTCTTGACCACCACTTACCCAAGTGCTCCAATACCGCAGGAGGTTGTGTGTTATTTCCATCGTACTCTTCAGGAAAATTATCAGCCGCACCACACCCTTGCAGCGAAGCAATCAGATCGTGTTGACATCTCAAAATTTGGTTTACGTTTTGGCGTTGACATTTCATTTTGGTCGGCAACTAAATCCAAGAACACTGCGTAATGCATCAATGTCTGTGGCCTCGCGTCCATCTGCTGTCTCGCCACGGTGAGTGCAACTTCGGTTCTCATTCCCTCAGCTGGCACGCCTTCTCGTTATTCCTGGCTTCTAGGTCTAAGTATCCGGGGCTGCGTATGGTAGCATGTTGAGAGTCACTTTTCCCGATGCGGAATAATTCATGGAGTCAGGGTACGCCGCGAGAGTATAAAGGGGGGCAAAATTCGCCCATCCATCTCAGTGCTCCAACGCCCACCGTTAACCAGCTACCGTTAACTACTACCCCTCGCTCCCGCCTCAGCCCACCTGACAATATGTTCTTCACTCGCGCTCTCTTTGTCTCCATCTCGCTCGCGAGCCTCGTCATCCCCGGCACCCTCGCTGTGAGTGTTCATTTGTTTTGCCCACATGTTTCTTGCTCACCTGATTCCGTCCCAGTCCCCTGCCCCCAATGTTGGTCTCCGTCGCCTTCAAAGGTCGCTTGTTCTGCTTGCTCACAATTCCTCTGCTCTTTAGGACGTCGGAGTCGAGGCTAGGACCAACACTGTCAGTGGTGTTTGACGCATTTTTTATATTCCCGTGGTTTGCTAACCTTGCACAAAGGCCGCAGTCGTTACCGCGGGTCAGACCGTGTTAACCAACATCCACAACGTCGTTAACAAGGCGAACGAGCTCAAGGCGGCCAACCCCACAGCTGCCGCACCGGCCATCTCCAAGGTGAAAGCGGTCTTGGTGGGCACCAACGGCGTTCTTCCTTCGAACGGGTACTTGGGTGGTTCGGGCGGCGGGGGTGCCCTTAATGGGTGCTTGGGTGGTTCCTCGAGCTCCTATAACGGTATCGGCTTGCTCGGCGGGCTTTTAGGGCCTAACGGACTTGGCGAGCTCCTCGATGACGTTGTTAACCTGCTCGACGGGCTCTTGGGCGGACTTTTGGGCGGACTCAGCCCCCTCCTCTACGACGTCAGCGAGCTCCTTAATAGCCTCCTTGGTTGCAGGAGCGCCTGTGCTTGCGAGGATGGACTTGACGGTCTCCTCCAGGAACTCATCACCTTGGTGGATGTGTTGTTGTTGTCTCTGAGCGACGTGACGTCGGCGTCGCACGGTTGTGGCTGTGGCTACGACCCAGCGGTCCTTCAGGGACTGGGGCCCGACGTTCTTGTGGCGATCCAGGCGATAATTATCCTTTGAAAGCTCTTCCCCTGCTGTACGTCCTTCGACCTTCACACCCTCGAACCGTCTGATTGATAGTCTCTCATAGAATCCACCCCCTCGCTGCCTCATTGATTATCTCTGCCGCGCCGTCCATCGTTTGTCATTCGCATCCTTTCCCCTTCGCTTTCCTTGATATGTACTTGTCATCGTTCATTCCCATTCACTCCTACCGCCAAGTTTAATTTCCCCTCGTTGCCACCACCGTTGAGTCTGTCATTATATTGTCTTGTCTTACTCAAGCTCTTTACTTGATGTTGCAAATGAATAAATCCAAGTTGTGTTTGTCGCTTTGTCACAGATTACCCATTGTTTTTCGTGAGTTCGATTGGCATTTCTTGAGCATTGCAAAGCGTTGAACGTCGTTTTCCTCGATGAATAAATGATAGTTCGGGTGAGCCCGCTGGCGCATGAATGAGGCACAGGGTGACATGAATGCGCAAAAGTGTTCGCACTTCACTCCGTCATGCAATGTCTGCGTAATGTCCCCCAACTGGCATTGCGTCCTCCACTCTCAGCTCTTTGGCATCCTGCCTAACACCACCATCCAGTTGTGATGAGTCAAGCTATTCATTATCCTTGTGTTGGTGGACGGAATTCGCTCCGATGAGCACCAGTTCGTTCGTGAAAGGTACGTGTGGCCTCGATCTGATTCAACGTGCACATCCAGTTGAGCTATCCATCCAAAGACTGACTTTTTTCTTTGTCCTTGCTTCGCTCTTTTCCAGTTGTTCCGGCTCGATTTCCGCTTCGGAATCTGGCCCATTTGGCTCGTGTCTTTATCACTCACCCATCCGACCTGTCTACAAACTACTGCGCATTCATCATCCGCGACTCGCGACTCACATAGACGACTTCGCGATCCGCCGCCTCACGTTCTGGTGGGACGGCTTCATGATCGAGGACAGCTCTTTTATGCGCTACGACGACCCCGCCAATTAAGATACCCTCGGGGCTGGTTCGTGCGCCGCTCTTCCTTTCCATCATTTAAGTCGTTTCATCGAGTCAATTCAAACTGAGTGAGAAAGTATACTTACGGAACAGGGATAGAGAAATGGCAAGAAAGTTGTAGGGGAAAATTCCAAACCATCAACAAGAAAGGACCCGACCCCGAATCGAACGGGATAGGATGCCTGCAAGAGGTTTGATGATATAGTGCATGAGGTGTAGGTGCAGCCCGCGTGCGCCAGGTCTTCGTATACCTACGCTGATCTATCGTTATCGGGGATGCATGAGCCCCCGATCAGGAACGAATTTATCCGACGCAGCCTCAGTGTGCTACATTCGGTTGAAATGATCGTTGTCAACGCGCAGCATGTACTAGACATTCAGCGTAAGAGAGTGAAAAGACATGATCAACGCAACCGCCACAGGACACAACTCCGAATCGAACGGGGTGCGTGCCGAATTGCCATACTAGATGAGAGAGAGCATGCGCTGAAGATGCAGACCGTCTGCGCCGGGGCTTCGCAGGGTGCTTAGAATTGTCCTTGGATGAGCTTGAATGTGTTATCACTTCACCTGAGATTCGGAATGAATTTATGTTGGACTCTTGGAGGTGGTTGAAATGATCGGGGGTAGATGCTGAACATGGATTTCAATTAGTCATTCAAGTTGCGAACGCGCAGGGATAGAGAAATCGCCAGAAGATGAAAAAGAAGACGACACTTCTTGCGAAGGACCCGAGCCCGAATCGAACGGAATTCCTGCGAAAGCTGTACCTAGACGTGTGAAAACCATCTGCGTCGGGTCTTCCTAGATCTGCAGATCCTTGGATAAGTTACTTAGATGGATGGCACTAGCCCTGGGACGAATTGTTTATTTTGCGGTTGCACACTCGGGTAAAATAATCGGGGTGCTGAAAGTTCATTCTCGATTGATGAGAAGGTATGCAGTGCGCAAGTGATAAAGAATTTGTCAGAAAGTGAACAGAATTTTGGACGATTTGGGATTAGGACCCGATCCCGAATCGAACGGGGTGCTTTGCGGAATTGCATCAACTGCGAAACAGCTGTGACATACAACGCTGGTGCAGACCGTCTTCCGGGTCCTTGTATGTCTACAGATATCCTTGGATAAGTTAGATGGATGGTCACAGGCCCTGGGACGAATTACTGGTCTTGCAGTTGCGGACTCGCGGGAAATAATCGGAGGTAGGTACTGAAAAACTCATTTCAATCACAAGTTTGAAGTCACTGAGACAGTACGTACGGACCACGCAGGGGATAAAGAAATCGCAAGAGAGCTGTACGAAGAAAATTCCAAGATTCATGACAGGAGAGGGCCCGACCCCGAATCGAACGGGGCACCCGCTGCATCATCCTGGCAGTCACAGAAGATGCAGAGGCAGACCATCTTCGCCGGATGTGTCTTATACCAATAGTGTTTCTCGAACCTTCAGTGAGGTCTCGGGAACAAATTTCCTCTTGACGCAGCCTCGGCATGCTTCCCGTGATCCACGCATGTACTGCAAATACATATTTCAGTCAGTCGTCGACAAGTCGATTGACAAGGCACGTACCATACGACTCGGAGCTTGACTCAGAAGACGCACGTACTTACTGGACCTGGGTCGAGACGAATCACAGCCGCAAAACAAATGGAGCCAACGTGCACATGCCTGAACTTGAAGTGCAGAAGACGAAGCGATTGGAGTTTGAGAAGAAAGGAGGTGAAAAGGAGACAAGATCTGATAGGATCCATCACGGCATCTGCCCGGCAATGGGGGCCACGGCGATCAGGGACGGAAATGAAATTGCTGGGTCGGACCATTCTTGGACCATTCCATCATGCACGGTCTGCGTGCTGTTCGCCAACTGGCATCGCGTCCTCTGCTCCCAGCTCTTCGCCATCCGTAATGTGCAGCACTTGGTAACCCGCGCTGTTGCTTACTCTTGGCCTGCTAGGATCGTTTACCCGGCTCTGGCTGCGCCCCCTGGCTGGGACAGGAAGGTGAAAGCAAGCTTCGAAAGCCATTTCTCGGCTAACGGCCCACCCAGAACCCTTGTCTCAATTTTTACCGCACCAAGATCGATCTCGACTTCTTTTCGTGCGACTGGGAAAATTACATCGCCGAACATTTTTTTGCTGTCAGCTCCTATTGGCACGACCTCAGCGAGATGGATTTCTTCCTCAGGCGAATCTTCAAGATTCCCGGCCCCATTCGCCCCCTCGCGTTCCTGGACTATTATGAGCCGTGCATTTTGTTTGAGGCGAGCGGCGAGTACTGCTATCTCGACACGGGCAGCAACGACTACTTGATCCATTATGGGCACGCCTTTGCGTCGCCAGACGAGTTCCTCGCTGCCTTTACCCATCCTGATTCTCCTCTCGAAGGGACGGTATACAAGTTTCCGGAAGACACGGAAGAGCGGTATGCTGTTGTGTATGAGGAGCAGGTTCGGCGCAAGGAGGCTGCGAGGAAGGCCGGACAGAATTGAGTTGTACGTTGCCACTGATGCTTTCTGTATTTTGGTCGTTTGATATCATCTTGTTTTCTCTGCCGAATTGTTGCATCGTGCCTGTGATGCCGCCGGGGCTTATGAATCGATGAGCAGCAGTTCTGTAGTGAAATGGCCTCGTTCTGACTCAATGATATGGTTATGAGTGGGTCCAACGAGGACGGACCGCGAGCAAGAGACTTGGTTCGCAGGTGGGGAGCGTAGGTATGCTAATCCCCATATCCCGCTTCATTTCTGCTCCACCGTTCCGTTCAATTTATTCAGTTGCTCCCGAATTTACGCGCAGTGATATAGCGGTACCAACATCTTCAAATGTCGAATGACGATTCTTTTCAGTCATCTTCTTTGGATTTTACATGCTTGAGACACGATGTGAGTGGGACTGTCTGGCGCCGGATGTCAATGCCCCGCAACTCTAACCATCTCCAAGTGTTCTCCAAGTCCCTCCTCGCGAGGTCATTTCCACGCCCCTATTACAATGACTTAAATCCTTTATTCAAATATAGCCTGAACTCCCGAGAGACCTTTCGCGCCCTCAATGACCCTCATATTTCTCTGTCAACCATCTCAACATTTAAAACGCCAGCAGTAAGTCTGTTACTGCAATCAATTATCGATGAAGTTGGTTGATGGTCGACAATCCAGGTTGGGTCGACGTGCATGTAAAAAGGCCACGAACATTGAACAGCCCCATAGCGATGGTGATACCTCCGAGACCCAGAAGTGTTGAAGGAGGTCTGGTTTGATACCTTTGTTTATAGAAAGGTCCGTAGTAATTTAACTTAGTAGCTTGCTAGCCAGCGCACCGTATCGACATATATCAAGCCACAGCTAATTTACTAGTATGTAGCGCAAAGCTATAAACCAGACCAGCTCTTCGTTGTCGTCGTTGTGGCTGCTCATGATTACCGGGCGCGGAGGAATGCGTCATTGATGTGGATGCAGCAATGCAAAGCAGATGGGCACCACCTCCGCAGATGGCCGGCGATGTTGAATTCTTGCGTTGCTCTTAAATTCCGTGAAGTTGTCGGAGGGTGACACAGCACCGCGGTAGGAGGAAGGTAAAAGGACGGAGGAAGAAGAAGAGCATCTCAAATATCCTGGACTCAAACCGTGACAAATAGCGAGCCCAGGTATGATACATTCCAATCTATTCCAATAAATGAAGCCAATACTATGAGGAAAACGACCCCACTGACCTCTACATTCCATTATTCCCAAAGTAGGGAGGTTGTGCAAAAGCCGCACAGGCCGCGTGCGGCTTTTTTGCATTGTGCAAAGCCGCACAACAAACCAAAGGGTTTTTGAGTGAATCCCGGTTCATTTTGGAGACATACGCGTGAATTAGGTAGTATGGAGTACACTGAACTACTTACCGAATGTAATGTGCACCCTATTTGACGACATTATTCGGCACATCTGTTGTGCGGCTATGGCATTGACATTGCCGAAGACCGCCGTTTACCCCACTTTCCTCCTTTTCCCTGATGCCGGAATCAATGCTGACGGTATTCAAGGCACTAGATCTAAGGTTTGTATTCATCATAGATAGGAAAGCAAAAGCCACACGGTGCCGCATGCGGTTTTGCACAATGCACAAAAGCCGCATGCAGCTCGTGCGGCTTTTGCACAACCTCCCTAGTGTCTTCCTTTCCGGAGGACGAGGCCAGAAACCCGCCATCTCAACATTAGTATCCTTGCTGCGCGCGACCATGGACCGTCCGTCGGGCACGATGCACTACAGGCCGGCTCCAACACACAAGTCGATGCACCTTTGTCTGCCACAATGTACCACAGACCAGCCCAAGACAAGTCAAAGGGAGCAGGGTGAGACGAGCAGGAGGAGCGAGGACGGCGAAGCGAAGAGAGCATTGGGAGTGGGTGGGCAACTGCGAGCATGAGTGGCGAAGCGGCGAGAGGAGCAAATTGAGCTGCCCGGGTTGCGAGTGCGAGTGGTTGAAGCGAACGGGCGGGGCGATTGGGATGAGCCGACTGAGTACGAGTGACTAAGAAGCGAGGACCGCGAGCTGCAATGGATGGAACGGCACTGCATCGAGGCTATTCCAGGAGCCAGAGAACGGCTTGAGCGGTGGCGGACGTAGTCGTCGGCGGTGAATTGGACGCCGACGTGCCGGGGCGTACACTTTCTTCCCTATTATTATCAAGATGAGTGGGAGTGGGGACCGCGAGATCGTCTGTGTGCGAGTGTGCAAGAAGGGAGAAATAACCGAGCGAGTGGCGCGAGTGATAAACCAAGTGCAGGGAAGGGAGCAAAATGCGCAAGGAATGGAAAAGCGGGAGGACACGCGTCACCTGATGCGGCGGGCAACAAGACAAAGCAGATTGGCACCGCCTCCGGGGATCGCCGGCGGTCTTCGATTTTGTTCAACTCAAGATTAACTTCGAGCAATACGAGCTGCGATGTTGCTCTGCTCTCGATTAAAAAGCGGGGGTATTTAAACGATCACACGATGTTCTTGCTCGTTGGGTGAACAATGGCACTAACGGCGTGGAGAAACTAAAACTGGAGGGGGAAATTACGGGGTCATTAAAGAATCAGGTCTGTTGTATATGGAAGTCTGTGTGGGAAGAAAAATCAGGGAAACCCTTTTACCATGTTGTATACTGCCGGGAGGAATCGAACCTCCCCTGCCGCTTTTAGATGGAAATCTCCGGGAGCACGAAATGTCAGGGGCACCGTCGTGGTCCTCGACGGCTCCAGTACACTACGTATTTGGGCAAGCATGAGACCAGATCGCAAGTCAGGCCTAGTCAGGTGCAGTATTATGGAGTCGTACTGGCGGGCTTTCGTGCTTTTTATCTCCGCAGGTGCGAAGACCGACTAAATATGAGAGTGGACGTATCACAAGGTCCTAGTACAAGAAAATGAATGCGTCTCCGGCTGTGAACGTCCGGCTCACTATCAATACATCGGGAGCGTTCACGGTCCCCGACGGCTTCGAATGCATTGGATATTGCGGCGAGTATAGTAGTTGAATAAGTCATACTCTGCAGCGTCGCTAGTTGTACTCCACCGAGCGAGCAAGCGCGTATGCGGAGATGCATGCAATGTGGGCTTTTTGACCGAAAGAGAGGGAAAAAGAAAGAAAATGGAGTTGAAACCGCAAATGCCTTCGAGAGGATTTGAACCTCCGGCTGCCTCTGATATTGCATTGGAGCACTAAATGCTGAGGGCGACCACCGCGGTCCCCAACGGCCTGGATGGCATGAGCATTTGTACCACTGGATAAAAGTGTTGGAAAATGAGCTCACAATAGATCCCAGCTACAAAGTGTATGTAGTTACAGCAAGCGACAAGTCTGCAAAGGCGCAAATTGCAAGTTGAGTATCTGAGCCCTGCATGTATTCACTGGGAACATGGCGAACACGAATGAATATTGAAAGCGTGCGTGCAATTTCTAGTGGATGGCAAAAAAGGGAATTGACCAAGTAGTCGCATGCCGTTGGGCGGATTCGAACCACCAGCTCCCGCTTAAACATCGAAAGTCCCACTTCGTAAGGGCGACCGCCGGGGTCCACGACGGCCTCAATAGACTCGGTATCTGGGTCCATGCCACAGCCAGTAAAAACGTGAGGACGCGGAACGAATGACTGGAGTTCGGCAGGTCCTTCAGAGGTAACAAAAAGTCGGGTAAAAGCCACCAAGATCGTTAGCCTTTATACCTGCATCAGTATCGACACATGAGTCGGGTCCCCCGGCGGAATTTGGGAGAAGTGACCATTCACAACATTACACCAAGTTCTCGCTTTCTCCTACGCCGCGTCCGAGCCCATGTCTGTGATATTTGTGCGTTTATCTGCTCGTGGATGAACAAAGGAGCGAGCGGAATTTGAAGCTCATAATATCAATGTCTGTGGGGACGCGGGCTGACGAAATATTGATACGAGGAACAGGGGAAGGACAACGGACTCTGGTTGGCACATGTTGCTGTCGGCGGCACTTGTTTCTTGGTGGTTGAATTCAAGACGAGAGCGAGGGGAATATACTGGAACTTCGACACACTGAAGAAAACGGTAGGTATCGCGACCGAAACAAGAGCTCGTACTTCATAAAAGCCTGTGAATATTCAATGTTGTGCCGACATGAATAGTGAAGGAATGCCATCGAGATCCTGCATATGCCAAAACTGAATGAATTGCATGGGCCATTTTACCACTCCGTTCGAGTTTCATGAAGCTGGAATTCTAACCAAAGGAAGGACAAAAAGACCATCGACGAGTAAGAACATACCGTCGGGAGGAGTCGAACCTCCGACTCTGACCCTGCGACATTTTCAATAACAGCAAGAGCTTGGGCGCCATGGTCCTCGACGGCTTGTACATTAGGCGTATGTACCTGCTTTTGAACCAATGCGTTTGAATCCGGCGTACTTGGCAGTGGCAAGTCGGATGCATTTAGGAATATAATCCCCAGTTAAATTGATGGATAAACCGACGCGATGGGTGGATTTGGTAGCTTGGAAGAGCAAAGATTCGGGAGCGGACCGCTGGAGTAATATTTGTACCTGACTAGTCCGCTTTCTCAACGAGGGTGAGATCAAAAGGCAGAAATGGCGCCCTTGATGCATTGTATGCCGTCGGACCTCCAAATCCTTCTCAAATCACTCGGCTTCGCCAGGGCGAATATCATGAGGATGACCGCCATGGTTTTCGAAGGCTCGAATAAACTGCCTGTTCGGAAGACCGGGCGAGAGAGAGCTAGGTTATACTCACCAAACGGCTGGTCTACCTCCTCGAAGTGCGCGCTTCCTCCTCCAGGGGTTTGCGTAGTCACGGAATTCGCGGTTGCCGAGGTAGCTGAGTTGGAGATAGGAGGGCACCGGCGCGCCGAGTATTCGCCGTACCGGCGAGGGGCTTGAGCGGGGGCCGTGCGCTGCGCGACTTGGAGGTCGACGTTCTGGCCGTGGCGCACGTTTAGAAGCGAACGAAGCGGGTGAAGTGATTCAGCCAGTTGCCATTTATGATCCGATTTTTTTGAAGGCGAGTGCACCCCGCATGAATCGCGGCAACCGGGCGAGTGAGTACGGGAGGAAGGAGGATAGCAAAGCGAAGGGAGTATCAGGACTCGGTGGGCGCGTGCGAGTGTGAATGGCCAAGCCAGCATGGCGGAGCAGAAAAGAGAGTCCGGTGGTTAGATGGAGTGCATTGCGCGAGTTGCGGGTGCGAGAATGAATAGAGCGGAGCGAGTGGTGAGCCGAGTAAGCACGAGCGAGTACAGTGAGTGTGGGCGAACCGGCGATCGAAGGCATGAAATGAAGAAACAGGAGGGAAGGGCTAATGTTGAGCGGGGAACGCAGCTCGTGCCATCCGCAAGCCGGATCTGCACGGTCGTCATCAGCGGCGTCTAGCTCGAAGCCAATCGGCGTAGTCGAGTGATTCGCCGAAGCCGAACAATTCACACTCACCATGAAGTGGGAGGCAAAACACGCAAGCAGAGGCGCGCCAAGCTAATTCCAGAGCCCAGAACGACTTTGGCGTAGTGCCCAGCGTGACTTGGATGTCAGTGCGCTGACTGACCGTTGTGCACGTTCGGGCTCAAGGGCGTGCCTGCGAGTGAAGCTAGCCGCGAGTTTATTATCATTGGGAATAGAAGAAAAGAAAGGGAAGAGAGGGAGCGAAAGCCACGCACCCTGCGTGAATGGCCCCAAGGACATCCTCGAGATGAAGCCCTTCCACAAGAATGTGAGTCGCTGAAGCGCGAGGTCGTCTGTGTGCAAGCAAGCGCGCCCCGAGGGATAACCGGATAAACAATCCATGTGCAAGAAACACAGCCAAATGCGCAAGCAATGAACGAGCCCGAAAGAACGCAAGCAAAGCAGAAAAAGAAGAGAAGAGCAAGGAGACCGCGTCACGCACATCGGATCACGGGAACGGATCCAACAAAGTAAAGCAGATGGGCACCGCCTCCGGAGATGGCCGGCGATGTTGAATTTCTGTGTTATTTACGCCAGCTCCGCAAAAGGAAGAAGCCTTCTAACGTTACGAATTATTTACCGCTTGTTTCCCCACAAGAAGACCAAAAGCGAAACAAAAAAGTTCCTTAATTCTACATCATACCGCTGGAGGAGTTGAACTTGCAAGTCCCTCTCCAATGATGGGATCTATTTAAGTCAGATTTTGAGAGTGATCACCGTGATCCTCAACGGCTTGAATACCTTGATATCTACATTTCAATGAATGGGCCTGACGAAAGCCAAGTTGCCAGTGTTATTTGGACTCAGAAGTTGATGTTGGATCATTCGTATTTGACGCAATGCCCGCTATGGTACTGTACTGCTTCCCGGCTTGCAGTTCGAAGTTCCGCGGATATGTCCTACCGTATATGTATACAAAAATTTCGCGACGTTCTTGCAGGGTGACACAACCGGGAGAGGTAGTGTCACGGTGGGAGGAAGGTAAAAGTGGACAGATATGCGAGTCTGAAATCCCGGTCAAAAATGTCTCGGAATGACGCACATCCCGTCGAGAGGACTCGAGCGTTCAGCTCCCTCGTATGACAGGGCAGTAGTAAATATGATGAGGGGAACCGCTATGATCCCCAACGGCTTCAATACAGTGGGTATCCGGATCATGACATAATGAGAGCGCCCAGTTGAAAATCGCAAACATCAGTGCCATTGATAAGACATCTATCTATTCAACGCCAATTTATGCTCGCAGGGTTCGGTTCGCACGTGCGGGTCCAGCGATATAGCGTGAGTCAATATCAATATTGTACTTTTGCGCGTGAGGGAATAGGAACACCGCATACTAAAAAGGGACTTTGGAACACGGTTGTGCGGCAGGCTTTCTCCTTCTTCATATTTTGACATCTAGAAGAAGATTGAGACTTGGACGATTTGACCCAAAGTCTTGAGCAAATGTATCAAAGGAAGAAAGAGAACAAAGAGGCGAGGTCGGTGTTACACCGTCGGGAGGAGTCGAACCTCCGATCAATGATTTCTTACATTCAGCCCAGTGATATGGGGGTGACCACTAACCGCCGGTGCTTACTTATTTTCGTCACTAAGAGAAAGAGTTGAGTCGAGAATCTTTGTGTTTAACTAGAGGAGAATAATATCCCCCCCTGCCTCGCCGGACATACCTAGTACTCGGACAAACAATAATATCTCGCCCATTTCCGATTCGTTGACTTGGAATCTGGTGTGCTGTGAAGCCTAGGATCCGGGCTACAGGCACTCGGGGATTTGAGACGAGACCCGGGGCGGCCCGAAAAGGAGCACAGCTACAGAGAGCTGAAAGCTCGTGCGATGGCGAGAAGAGAGGGAAACGGGCCTGAGGGCCCCACACAACAGCAAGCGAAACTAAAGGAAAAGGGAAGAAAATGAATTTACTACGCGAGGGGTACAAGACAGGGAACGACGGTGAGTGATGATGTAATTAACGAGCGATGTATGAACTAGTCGAAATCGAGAGAGGGACGTCTGACGGGTGATTTTTCGTCCGTGGTGGGGATGTTTATATAGTCTCCTCAGAGGGCATCATCTCCTAGCGAGCAGCAATTCCTTGGGCTTCCAGCAGAGGTGTCGGGGAGGGCTGGTCGCGGAAGTGACGAGAGAATTGGGCAGCAGAAGGGGCTTCATAGGCGAGAGACTGCCGGCGGAGCGAGCCGCTACATGAGAAGATTTGTGAGTAGAAGCTGAAGAAGCAAGGGGCGAATCTACTCACGTTGGAGTTTGAATGGCGAGGCCGGTACGGAGTTGGAGATCTTCGTGGGTGCAAGTTCCACAAAGCCGCCGAGTTGAATGATGATGTCGCCATTCTGCGTGAACATGGGCGCACCGAGGCTGTAGGTCTTTGAACCAGCGCAAGACAACTTCCAAGCGCCTTCGAACACGTCCTTGAGGCCATTAATGACCTCCCCGACGTCAATAATACGCGGGAGGTGGGTCGCGAGCAGCTCGTGGGTATCGATATCCCATGTGCCCTCAGACTCGGTCTTGTCGAAGACAGGGTGGACCTGTTCGGCGAGCGTGACACGGAGACCGCTGGCGTCCGTATTGACGTTCATCTTGACGCTCCATTTGGCAGAAGAGCGTTTGCTAAGATGAAGGGTGAGAATCGTATTGAATGAATGGACGAAAAGACCTTACGTCCAGTTCGAGTGGTCCTTGTTGTCCTTCGACTTGAGCCGCAGAACCGACTCTCCGCGAAGGATGATTTCCATCGAACGGGGGCGGTACGTGGTGGGAACGCAAAGTTGATTCTTGGTGTGGCCTAGGCAGTTTGGCATTAGATTTGGTAGTAGAATACTTGTAGTAGAACTCACAGAGTACAGCGTAGGAGAAAGTCTGGTTGTGCGTGCCTTCGTGTTCGTAGGTCCATTCGTCGCGGTGCTCCCAAGCGTACTCGAGCCACCCGGGATTGACCTGGGCAACCTTCTTCCAGTTGCAGCGTTCGTTCCTGCGGTAGTGGTGGTCGTCCCAGGTGGTGAGGTGCACCCTCCACTCCTCCTCGTCCGCGCGCGGGAAGCGAGGTACGACAGTCGTGCGCCGATTGACGACCTCAAGCATGGCGAGCAACTTGCTCTCGAGGAAAGACTCGCGAGAGAGAACCACGGTACCGTGCGAGGGGATCCGGCCTGGAACGACCCACCCGTGGCCCCACTGAATGACCGCTTGGGGCATCGGGCGGCCACTCATCATGCCGTAGACAATGAGAACCGGGGCCTCGCGATGGAACACGCAGTTCGCCGCGGTGACGGTGTCTTTCGACACGATCTGGAACGATACATCTGTGAAACCGAACGAGTCGGAAATCGGGACAATAGGCGTCGAGTGGATGATGTTGTGGCCGTTCGTCGACAGTACCGCAAGGTACTTTTCGATGAAGTACCGGAAGCGTCCGAACTGCCTTTTAGCAACGAGGGCCCCATGGTCCCACATTCCGGGCTGGGATGAGTGCTCGAAAATGTATTTGGCGTCTGGAAACAAACAATGAAGCGGTCAAACAGAGCAACACACGAATGTGTATGAGCAAACGCACTGGCAAAATCGAGGATAACGTGCCGCACAGTGCGGTAAATGCCGCCTCCACCCACGCTAACAGTCAAACCGCCGTAATGCGCCACCCAGTCTGCCGTGCTGTGTAATTCGGTCTGGTCGACCATCTTGATATCCACTTTGTAAGAGATGGTCCACGAGTTAAACTTGTCCACGCTGCAATCATTGTTAGCGCTCCATCGTTAGTTGTGGGAGATGAACCTACTCGTCGGGCGTGAGGTAGCCACTCTCGATAGTAAAGGTGACGAGCGCCTGGTTGCCGGACAGAAGTTTGACCCTCATGTCAGAGAACTGGGCATAGAAGCCCTCGTAGCTCCACTCGACGAGGCACCCGCCGACGGTCTTGCGAAGGTTGTCGAACAGTGCATTGATCGACACCTCTGAAATAGCAATTAGATGGTCGTACCCGTAGAGTTTGATCTCCTTGACAATGTCCGTCCAAACGACGACGGTGGTGGTGGTGGATGTGCTCCCTTCCTTGATCTCCTTCCACTCGCTGGATTCCTCGATTTCTTCAAAGCCGGGGGCCTCGAAGTCAGGCTTGCCGCCGGGGTAGTAGATGGAGATCATCTCGTATTGGAAGAGGAGGTTGAGATAGTGCTCCTGGAAGAAGGTGATGAGATACGTGAAGTGCAAGTTCACTTCCTCGGCGAAGATCGTCGAGAGATGCCGGCAGAAACGAGCACCTGTAGTCTGCTGAGTACAAGGGAACGGGAAAGGGCGGGACACGTACTACTGATATCTATCTTGAGGCTGGGCTCGGCGGTCTCGTTGAATTTGTCTTCGACGACATTCACAATGAAGGCAAACTCCCAGTTCTCGAATGACTGGATCGGCCGGCTGCAGATATCGTTAACCTACGCTCGTAATAACTCGGATTTGAAAAGTCACATACGACGCAAAGTCCTGGCTTTCGAAGAAGAAGACATTCGCTGCTGTGAAGTAGAGAACAACTTCATGTTTGCAAAGCGCTCGAACGCGCGGCGGGGCGAATTCGATGCGGAAGTGCTGATCAAGGTGCGGAATCCAGTTGCTCTCGATTTGGGAAAGGCAGCCCGAGACTTTGTCGGTCAAAGCCCCCATCTTAAAGTCGATATCAAGCCACGTCTGGCGGAGGAACTCGTTGATCTTCCACTCGGCGATGCCGTGCACGTCAACGCCAGCACACAGTTCCGCGTCACGAAGGCGCGAGTCGCAAGGGAGTAGTCAATATTAGGCTTGTACGTGGCGTCGTCGAAGTCGGGGAGATCGAAGCGCACGTGGTGCCCAGCGTTCTGAAGGAAGGTCAGGTACTTTCTGAGGTACCACTCGAGGGAGTCCGCGGTGCCGGCCGGGAGGTCGGGACGGGAGAGCACCATCTGCGCACCTAGAATATAGGACATGTTTGAGCAAGACAATCCGGAATGAGAACGACGACTTACTGTAAAGTCCAAAACATCATTTGAATCAAGTGCGTGCCGCTGCCGATACGCGTGTCCTTCCCACCCAAGGTGCGGCGAGAGAATTTGACGCGGAATGCGACCTCGAGGTTCTCGAAGTCGAAGTGGTCCTTGCTATCGAAGAGAAGTTAGGGAATGGGTATCTCAGGACAAAGGAAACGGGCATACGAGGTTGCCTTGTATCCTCGAGCGACTTTCAAGTTAGGGTACACCTTGTTAAAGTGGCCGCTCTTGAGCTTGAGATAGAGGGCAACTTCGTGGTTGCAGATGAACTCGAGGCGCGGTTCGCCGAAGGTTCCATTGAAGAACATGCCGTCTTTGGCGATCAAACCCCTTGGCGCGTCCCCAGCGAAGTAGAACTCGGCGAGGCTGCGGGTGTACTTGTGCTTTTGGTACTCATGGGACCGGAAGTCGACGGCGGGCTGGATGTCGTGGGTGGCACACTCGACGGCGTTTTCCCACATCGCCTTCAATTGCGCATTGAGGTATCGCGCGGAGAGCGTCGCGCTGTTATCGCCTAGGCACATTGCGAGCGAGTTTTGGAGAGTTAATCGACTGAACGAGAGTGGTAGCAAAGATGCTGATTTTAAAATGCTTTGGCTCCAGTGGTTATATATCGAAATGGACCATCCTTGGTGCCGACTGAAACTCCGCCGGTCGCGTCCCAATGCCGGGCGAGTAGGGCGACCCTAGATCAGCGGTGGATATAAAGAGGCGAGTTCCATCATAATTCAGCCTTCAAGTCCTCGAAATGAAGCCGACATGGCGGCCGATATGTTCGTCCAAGCAAATCTTGACACTTCTTGACAGCTTGTTTCGTTGTTATTGGATCTATTTATGGGAGTCAAGCTGGGGCGACAAAGAATATTTCATTCCTCATTTGCTTCAGCTCGTATTGGGCAGACATTGCTGAGGCTTTAGAAAGACCCTCCAGTAGTACACTGGGATGGGTGAAACGAGCCATAGTAGACAGCCGCGAGAAAGGGGCCTCGGTCGATGGGGCTATTTGGGTCGAGATCCGGGGAAATAGCAACACCGGGGCAATCGGGTGGCACTTTTTCCCGTCCTGATATTGAGCGGATGAATCGAGCGCCTCCGAAAGGAACGGGTTCAAGAATCTTTATCCCGTGATTTGTATTGCTCGTCGCGTCAGCACAGAATATACCGACTTGAGTTGGTTTTGGAAAGATATTCTAAAACCTGATTGGCTGCTCCGCAGTTTCCAACCAATAGAGACCTGGTAAATTTTTTAATTCGTCAACTCGTGAATAGTGCCAACCAGTTCGAGAATCCTATTTTCGTTTGTCGCACTTTAAATGCAAAGAATGCACCCTGTCGGGCCGTCGGCCCTAGTTCAAGGTTGCTTGCTGTCCGCCTAAGTTGAGATAAGATATGCCGCCGCTTCGCTCCGACTGGGGGCGCGCGTTGGCATCTGGCCAACGTACCATATATCTAGATGTGAACATACCTGCTTAATTGATGCATTCACACTTGCGACGGGTGTAAACTCTACTAATTTGAGCGCCACTCGTTACATCTGATCGCCCGAGGTCCATCGAAAATGAGACTGTATATTCAACTTTGATTCCATTTCCGTATCCTGCATTTGCGAGCGATCGCCCACATGAGTAAGTACTCAAGGACATGAGTGGACCCTGAGCGATCAGCAGCCAGCCAAAGTAGATGAAGTACGTGATCCCCTCCCTGCCAAATTTGAACCGTCGAGCCCTGACTGAATATGTAGCGGTGTGGAACCGAATTCATCCTTGGCACGGCCACCAACTATTGACGTAAAACTTTGCTTGGCCATTAGCAGGTAAGGAAACAAATTTGAACCCGCCGTGCTTGGCACGGAAAAAGCATGTGGGGCGTGCACTGAACTGCAAATGGAGCTCGGCCGAGATGCCCGATCCAAGGATTCCAAAAGTCAGTAAAGCGGAGCTAAAATCAACGGCATACTGCAAATGAATTTAATGAAATTGGATAGAGAGTCAAACAACGACCACCACGGTCTACGACGACTCGGGATGGATAGATAGATCGGCTAAGCAGTAGGTGAAGGTGTTGACGAGTCCACTTGGCGCTTGAAGGTTGGTTGGCCGGAGGATGATAGTGCCCAGAGACGCAATGGAATTTGCCCCGAGTGAGCCGACGAAAATACGTACCTATCGCTCGTGGCTGGAGTCTTAAGCGAATGAATTGTGAAAGTCCCGCGGGAATGAATCGAAATGGAAAAAAGAAACCGATTGCCACCTCATGTCATCGGGAGGATTCGAACCTCCTGCTCCCCCGCTACCAATTTGACCCAGTATGTGCAAATTCCCCAAGGGGACCACCATGGTCCCCGACAGCTTGCAAGCCCAAGTCTAGTTTGCATATTGAACTCGTGCTGAGAACACCCACCTTTACACAACAAGAGCTCAGAAGAGCGGGCGGGCAAAGTGAGCGAAGCATAGCGAGTGGAATGACGTGAGACGAGCAAGCGAAGGGGAAGAGCGAGCGAGCACCAAGGAAGCAAGGGCAGCGAAGCAGGGGGAGTGTTAGGACTGGGTGGGAGGGAGGGTGTGAGTGCGAGTGGCGGAGCGGAGAAGCGAGTTTCGATGAGTTCGAGGAAGTGGCACTTCAGAGCGAACATCAGGAGCAAAGTGAGCGGCGCGAGTGTGTTGAGCGAGGGGCGGGGCGAAGTGAGCGTGGTCGAGAATATGAACGGAAGAAAGCAAAGAGACGCACTCCCGATGTGTATCCTCGTCGTCGACTGCGTCTCCACGAAACTGATTCGTATAGGTGGAATTCGCCGAGGCCGAATAATCCGCTCACCATGGAGGTCGAAGCAGCGGCAGAATGGCAGGCCCGGCCCGCCGACCGGATTCCCGGACACAGAGGGTGGCTTGGAAGTGCATGGCGTGGCTGAAAATCGACGAGCTGGCGGTGGCGCACGTATAGGATAGATGGCGGGGCTTTCCTGCGATTGAAGTGGGCCCATCGTTGGGAATAAGAGAAATGCGAATGGCTCCAGGGCATCCTCGATGGTGAAACCGTCCTGCGGGAGTGTGAGTTGGCTGATCGCGAGGTCGTCTGTGTGTGAACACCTGTGCGAGCGCCGAGTGAGTGGTGTGGAGGCAAATGCGCAAGCAATGAATTGGAACGAGGCGCAAAGAAAGGAGGAGCCGCTGATGGGGGCAACACAAGGCAAAGCCGAACAACACTGCCTTCGGGGATGGCCGCCGATTTCAATTCCAACTTCAGGCGATATGAGCTGTGCATGTGGTGTTACTCAGTTCGGTTCGATATATTTAAGCAATGTCATGTAGTTCCGGCTTAGTGGGTAAAACATTAAAAGTAGACGGGAGGGGAAAGTAAGTACGACATTGTCTACTGTCAAGTACCGATGTGGCCGGTCAAAGAGAGAAACAGACCGCAAGAGCAAATTTAGATACCTAAGAAACACGTTTTCACAGCATATATATAGAAAGCGGATGAAAGCATAATCGAGCTTGAAGAGAGGAATGAAAGAAAAAAAAACATGTCTCGCTGGCGCATGCCCTCTGGCAGGAGGAACCGAACCTCCGCCTGTCTCTCAGGCTCGTCATTCCCAGACAAGAAGATGTGGAGGCGACCAGCTCGGTCCTGAAGGGCAGTCAAATGCAATGGGCCTGGGGCCACGGGGTGAGAGATCGGAGTCGAGTTTGCTCCGTAAGTGCGAACCTCGTGGTTGATTAGCTATACATGAACCAGTGCGACGTCTTCCATGCGAGTGGCTCGAATATATTTGACGATATCTGCACGTTTACAAAGGTCAGTGAGTTGGAGGAGTTTTCAGCAGTTCACTAATTGCATGGCTCATCTGTCAGGGATCGAGCTGCACTGGCCAAATTGTCAGTCAAGACTAACAGTGCGAATGATGAACAAAAGAGATTCAAATAAAACACCACATTTCCTCAGTATACCATCGGGAGGAGTCGAACCTCCGGCCCCTTCCCAAATGAGGTAACAGTAACATGGTGAGGGCCACCTTGGTCCTCGACGGCTTCAATACAGTTATCTGCATTTGAACCAATGAGTAAGAATGACCCAGTGAGCTTGGGAATCTTCAACCCTCAAACCTGTATTCATTTCAGAGCACTGTTTCATGTACTATTTAAGCACTGCAGACAGCCGGGTTTGAAAAGTTGAACCTGGGGGTCGAGCGGTCGGCAACATTTCCATGCTCGTGGTCTTCGCCAGCTTGAACTGACGGAAAATTCCGAGAATTGAGGGGCGAACTGCCACATTGGGGATCTGAGTCCCCTACGTGGAAGACGGAACGGACAACGAACTCTGGTTGGCCCTTGACCACACTCGCTTCTTGGGGGCAAAGTGATTCTGCCGCAGCAGTGCTGCAACGGTACGGCTGCCGCACGTTGCGGCAGTGTTCTTGTGAAGTCTCCGTTTAGTTCCCCTGACATTCTCGTGATAGACCTCAGGTCAATTTGATTGATTGGAGCGTATATCCCTCCAGTGACTTCGCGCTGGGAGGGTTGGACCGAGGTGAACCCATTTGAACAGCTCTGGGAAACTGTCGCTGTCTGTACCGCAAGTAACAACAAGTATCTTGTGGTTTTGGCGGATCTTAATGGCCGTATCAAGCAGTTACAGGTCCCGGCTTTCGAAGCAGAATACCCGCGGATGGCTGCGGATGAAACTGGGAATACTCGTGATAATGAAATCCTGGCCGAATGTGAATCACACAGGCTGTGTGTACTCAACGGAACGAGCTTGGAGGCTGCGTCACCGGGACGACTTACCTCATTTCAACCCGGAGGGAAATCCACCATCGACTATGGTATTGTGTCTGAGGGGCTGATTCCGCTGGTGAAACAATTCCACATCGAGTTAGTTGCCCGCACCAGACCCAGAAGACGATTGGGCGGATCACATCCGTGTGTCTCTTGATGCTTCTACCATCTCACGCAGTCCGTACACAGCACAAGCAAGAGAACTTACACCGGATTACTGGAGATCAACCAGTAGATGTCCGGTATCAGGAAGTAATGGATGCCCGAGAGTCACCAGAGCAAGCCCTAATATCCCTATATGGCGCCGTTCTGTCCGTTTCGCCGCCCGTCCACATCCATATTGAAGGTGCCGCTCCGGGAAAAATCCCTACAAAATCTGCGGCGATTGGAATGTTCTTTGGTCTGGGATCTACGCACAACCTCTCGCTCAAGGTTCCTGGGCCACACCGCCTAACATCCGATAGAGATTGCATATTTGGTATCCATGAGGCCCTTCGAGCTTTGGGTTCAGATAAAACTGCAGTGATTTTTTGCTCGTCCAAAATGGTCATACGCCAACTGTGGTATGCCGCCACCCGGAATACGGCCATAGGATGGCCGGGTTCAAATAGCGACATCTCCAAAGCCGCGGTAAAATTATTGGTTGCCAGACACGCCCGGACCAGCTTTGTCCATGCCCCACGCAACGAGGAAAATCCTGCAAGGCAAGCGGCATATCTGATAGCTAAAGTAGCGCTCACGGTACCAGAGAGTGCGACGGAGTTCCAGTCAAGCCAGAGTGAACCTTTATTGCCCTGCGCACGGGACCACCTCCCAATTGCAAATGAAATCGCCTGCAAGGTTTCGACGGAGCGGGGTAAGAAATCCCCGGAGAAACTGAAACCCTGGAAGACCGGTGAAGGCGACGATGATACCGATGCAAATTCGAGCCACCGTGGTCGCGCCAAAGTCCATGCGCTACAAACTGTTCGCCGAATGGAACTTATGGGTTGTTACGTAAACACACAAGGACTTCTGGGATTTTGTCCGCAAACACTCAGATCTACGCCCCAATAATTCTAAAGTTTCTTTACCAAACCTTTCCACGGATTTGAAAGTCGTCTAAACTACCCTGCTGAAGCCCCTAGTCAGTTCAATGCCGAGCACCTGGCCTTTAATGCTGCAATGGCACGAAAACTTGCGAGCGAGCAAGCTGATGTGCCCCCGCGACTATCCTACACACGCGATATTACTCTCGACGACATTGAAGATATGAAGCGGCATATCAAGGAGCACGGCTTGGACACGGCGGTCGGAGCTGATGGGCTTTCCTACGAGGATTGTCTGGCCATTCCAAATGAGAAACTCCTTGACTTCTTCATGTTCTGTGTCAAAAACAAGCAAATGCCCCGTCTGTGTTTCATGTCATTGTTGATTGGTATTCTCAAGAAGGGCAAGGATGCTTCGGATCCAGCAAGCTACCGGTTAATTGCCTTAGAGTGTTGCATGCTCAAAATGCTCGCCCTCATTATTGACCGACGTTTACGGGAAGGCGCAGAGGATATCGGTGCTATCCCAAATTCCCAAAATGGTTTTCAACCGCACCTTCGCACAAATAGCAACCTGTTTGTTCTCTTATGCCTCATCGACAAGGCTGAAGCGATAGGAAAACCCCTGTACGTTGCTCATCTGGATCCCAGGAACGCTTTCCCTGGAACAGATCGGTCAACGCTGTGGGTTGAGCTGGCAAGTTTAGGCATTTGTGAACCGATGATCAAATAGTTGAAACTCCTGTACGAGAGGATTTGCTACATCGTCCGCCTGGAAGGAAAATTCAGGCCTGAATTCCGCTCGCTGCTTGGTATCCTGACCGGTGACCTGGGTCCCCACATCTATGGAACCTCTTCATGTCAGACTTTATTTTGGCTTATCATTCGGAAGACATTGAGTTAAACGGCGTGCCAGTATCCAACATCGAGCATGCTGACGATATTTTAACTGCCTCAGGCTGTCCTTCCGGGTTCCAGATCCACCTGAATGATGCTCAGTCCTGGTGCAACAACAACAGCTGTGAAACATCAATACCAAAATGTCTGGTGCAAATCTTTGGGCGCCGGCAACCATCCTCGGGCTACCCAATATTCCATCTCGGCGGGAAACATCTACAGCGAGTGCAAAAGGCGTGTTACCTCGGAATTTGGTTCGAGACGGTCGCCAAATTTATGTGGCGGGAACAGTACACGGTCAAGGCAAAGAAGGCTTCCACAGTGGCTAGTGTGATCATCGGACTGAACCGTATCGTGGGCGCAATGATTGCGTGGGATGCGATATGGCCCGTGTTGACCCTTACCTCATTGCTGGATGTGAATTTTGTCTGGATATGAGTGCAAAAAGTTTTAAACTCCTCGAAAAGGTCCAGTGCAAATTCTTGAAGCAGATGTTGGGTATCGGGGCGCGATGCCTGACTGCGGTACTCTTCTCGGAAACTGGTATATGGCCAATCAAATACAGACGGATTTACCTCGCGCTGAAAAACCTGTGTCACATTATCAAGCTCATGGATCAAGATCGGCCTGTGCTCTTCAAGAGTTTGTTGATCTTGCCCGTACTAAACAGATTTCCTGGGCGATTGATTTGCGTTTGGTGCTATCAAAACTACACATACCAGTGGAACTCGATATAGAAAATGGCCTAGATGTAGCAGCAGTCAAAGAAGCGATGAAAGCTGTTAAGCATTCGATGGAAGCGTGGATTGACCACGAGATCGAAACTTCGGCGCGTACGAAAGATCTGCTGACAGGTCGCCTTGAAATGGACAAAGACACTGGGAAATTAGTAAAGAAATCACTGGACTTTCGGCATTACCTGCGCGTAAAGTCTTTGTCCTCGGAGGAGGATGACGAGGACGAGGTTGTTTCATTCCGTTCCTCTTGCTCATCCCCTGTTAGCGTCCGCTCAGGATCCATTTCGGTTTCGGCATCAGAATCAATCAGGTCTCGAGACGCGATGGTGGAAATATTGGTGGAGATCGTGCGTGCAGACTTCCGTACCATCGCACGTACTTGCCACGATGGATTTCAGTACCTAGTTGCTGATTTTGCGCTATAGAAACATGCATTGTAAACCTGTCGAACATGAAATATACGTCGAAGCTCCTCGAACAACGTTGAGACGAATACGAACGCAAGGTAAAGATCTCTGGAGGAAACTACGTATCCCACTTCCAGATCCATCTTTCTTGAAGTTCGGTGATCCACTCCTCTGGGGCGCCAGACCCAGGTTGAAAGGACCATTACGATGTACAATTCCCAGCGGGCTGACGAGGGCTGAGGAGATTCCTTGATATTGGTGTAAGGGTAATTTGCTACGAACTCACCATGTTGTTGAAAGGATTCAAAAAGAATCTCCGCCAGACTCTTTGTGATAAACTTGATGAGTGAAAGGGGCGGATTAAGAATGAGAGAAACCGGTACACGCGCGCCCAAATTGGGCCCGCCAACAGTAGCAGGCGGAACTCCAGGTGGAACATACAGAGCGTTATCCTGGCACATACACCTCAAAATATTCACGGAGTACCGAAACATTGATTACCGGGCCAATCGAAACCAGGGAGTCAAACCCGGGAAGGTGGGAACTAAAACAATGTTTACTCTGTCATGCCGTTGGGAGGAATCGAACCACCCATTCCTTGTCAATAATAATTATCTCTTTTAACCTGCACCTTCGGAACCTTAAGATGAGAGTGACCACCCTGGTCCTCGACAGCTTGAGTTTACTGAGCATTCGCATGAGAGAGTAAAGTTGA